>CAUYRT010077885.1:0-14030 GCA_963574885.1 Lepilemur ruficaudatus | reverse complement strand
AAAAAATGCTCAATATCTCTAATCATTAGGGAAATGCAAATCAAAACCACAATGAGATGCCACCTAACCCCAGTGAGATTGGCCTCTATCAAAAAATCCCAAAACAACAAATGCTGGCGAGGATGTGGAGAGACAGGAACACTCTTACATGGCTGATGGGTCTGCAAATCAGTGCAACCTCTGTGGAAAAGAATTTGGAGATTCCTCAAAGAGCTAAAAATAGAAATACCATTTGATCCAGCAAAAGCATTATTAGGCATCTACCCAAAAGAGCATAAGACATTCTATAATAAAGACATCTGCACCCGAATGTTTATGGCAGCACAATTCACTATTGCTAGATCGTAGAAACTACCTAAATGCCTGTCAATTCATGAGTGGATTATTAAAATTTGGTATATGTATACAACAGAATATTACTCAATTTTAAGAAATGACAGTGGGCTAGCACTGCTTATATTATCCTGGATTGAGTTTAAGCCCATTATCCGAAGTGAGGTGACACAAGACTGGAAGAATGGGCCCCACATGTACTCGCCATCAAATTGGTACTGACTGATTAACACTATGGTGCTCCAACGGTGGTGGTGTTCACCAGGGATTCGGCAGTTGAGGGGGTAGACCCACATCTGAGGGATGCGGTTAGCATTGTGGAGGGGAGGGGCATACCTCTAACCCTTGCTAGGGAGAGGCAAAGATGTAAAATGTAACCAAAATGTTTGTACTCTCATATTCTCCTGAAATAAAACAAAACAAAACAAAAAACAAAATAAAAAAGAACAAAGATAAACTGTTAATAACATGCAATAGCCCAAAGAATATTGTTTCCATGAGCCCTTTCTTAGGAATTTACTGAAGACTGAGTTTCGACACTCACAATGGCTGGAAAGGCTTCAATATAAAGACTCAGAATGAGCCAACTTCACATGTAGAATTGAGGTAAGGGCTATACGCTCTGAAGATATAGATAAAACACAATTGTAAAAGAATGAGGAGAACTTATGTGAAAAATATTACTGTTCTTAAGTACTTATGTTGGTGCTGGTTGTGGAGGTTTTATTATTCTGAGAGTGTTTTCTGTTATGTGGAATGAAGTAAATGTGTTAATTATGATATATTCTATTTCTATTATCTCCACTGCCCTTGATAAGCTTGACTCTTAGTATGGAAAAACGAGATACAGATAGAAGACAGAACATTGGTAAACTCCTACAGTTCTGAATTCAAATTGGAGACATCAGTATGAACCCATTTTTATCTTTCATTTTCAAAATAAAAGAAATGAAATATATTTCAAAGTTCTGCCTACTTAAGTGTGTAGAAGCAGTGGAACCCAGTAGCAGGGAGCATCCCTAGAGCTCTTACTATGGCAGTGAAGAGCCATTTCCACTGAAATAAGGCAGGACTTTTTAGAGAAATAGATGATTCCAAGACATATAATATAGCAAAGAAACTAACAAAGACCACCAGAGTCCTTATTGAAATGTTTATAGAACACATTTAAAAATACTAGCACTAGGACAATCTGAACATTAATATAAATTATAACCTGAAAAGAATTAAAACACATCAAATTTGTTTAAATCATGATTTCATAATGATACAAAGAAAGTCACAGGTGGTAAAAACCTGCTAAGAAGACATTTTGAAAACTGGTAAGAAGTTAAAATAAATAAACAGTTATTTTGAAAGCTGGTAAATAAGCATCTTTCCTGCCTTCTCTAAACAAAGTGAATTATCAGGTAATTAAATAGCAGATGAGGCAAAATTTCTCCTAATAGAGTAGTTCCAAAAATAAATGAGGAAGGATGACAGACTTGGAATGTCACCATTTTGTATCTTCTAAATGACAACGTGTCTAGATATTGACCATCAAGGCTAAGCTCACAAAAAGTGATGACCATACATTATGTGTTTCCTGATGAAGAGCACATGTTCTATGAAGGAGTCCTGCCAAAGATTGATGGGACTTCTATATCCAACTCCCAATTTACAGGAAATTCAAGGACAAAGGAATTGTTAAACCTCACCATGGAGATGCAACTCTCAAAAAGACAGACTGGAATTTTTATATGACAGGTGGCCAGTTGTTTTCACCAATAAATGACTAGGAAGGAAAACAAAAAAGAAATGGTCACCACATCCCTCAGATGTGGGTCTACTCCCCAACCCCTGAATCCCCAGTGAACACCATCACCATTTGAGCACCATAGTGTTAATCAGTCAGTACCAATTTGATGGTGAGTACATGTGGGGCCCATTTTTCTGGACTTGTGTCACCTCACTTCTAATAATGGGCTCATGAGCATTGTGGAGGGGAGGGGCATGCTTGAAATGTAGTTGGGGAAGGGAATTAGGGGTCTCAATAGGGGGAAGGAAATCTTCTAAAACTGATTTACGTGAATAGCTGTACAACTCGGTAAATTTACTAATAATCATTTAATTGAACACTTAAAATGGAGTAATGGCATAGTATGTAAATTATACTTCAATAAAGAAAAAAAAGAAATGAGAGGAGAGAGAGATTAAAAGAGATTTAAAGATACATATGAAGACATACATATATAGGCATATATGAAGCTATATATGAAGGCATAACTAAGTTATTAATATAATATTTAGTCATCTTGGGTTATAGATCTATAAAGAGAAATAAGAAAAAGATTATCATAGAATTCAATGCAGAGTTTACTTTTGAGGGAAGTGAGAAAGTTATAATTAGGAGAAAGCTGTGAAGCTCTTCCTGCTAGGGGAGCTAGTAAGGTTCTACCACCTGGGTGACTGTTACAAGGGCATCTGCTTGATAAAGATTTAATTTTATATTTGCTTTATGAAATTTCCTGTATTTGTGTCATAATTACCAAATTGGAAAAGTTAAAAAAACATTTCTTTCTTACAATTCTTGGAAAATTTAAGCTTGTTTTCATTATGAATTTTGATGGTCTCCTGACAACAGTCTTTTCCAAAGTGTGTTGCTTACTATAGTGTGTTAATAGGTGCCAAGAGAGAAAAACAAAGGGTTGCTAGCCAAATGCATTTAAGGGAACATTAATGCCCTGTGCTAAACCATGCTAAAGAAAGATTTTTACAGTAGGACTTTGCTATGTTTGACAGAGTCTGCTATTAGTTATTAAAATTGTACTCTCTTTTCTTCCTGGATTGGACACACAGGATTGTGTGCACAGGATTGGACCACATATCCCAGCCTTCTTTGCAGTTGCGTGTGACTATGTAACTGAATTCTCACAAATGACAGGTAAGTGGGAGGCCACGTGTGACACTTTCCCTCCTAATCCTAAACCCCACTCATCATCCTCCAAGCTCTTCACCCCCTCCAGGGAGCTAGAATAGCAATTGCCAGAGTGACTTTGACAGCTAAGCTTAAAGACGGCAGACCTGCCATGGAGCTGGAGGCCAGAGTGACTGTGTGGGGAGGACAGTGTCTTTCTGCACCTGAAAAACCCACTTAGGACTGTTTTATAGTTGATTGGCAAAATTATATTGCACTTGAATCATTACAATTTGAGGTTATTTATTTTTACAAATCACAATGACTACATGTACATTATGATCCTCCATGAGTCTCAAAGTTTTATTTATCAATTTAGCATCCATATAATGTATTTTGGACTACAGATTCCAGCAACATAAATGAATATGAAATTCTTTGTAAATTATAAAGTTATTAACTACCTATATGAATCACTTGGTCTCCTTGAGGACTTTTCTATTCAGGTTTCCATTCATTTTAAACAAATAGTTTTTGAGAATACATTAAATGCAAGGCACTGCACCAATGAATAAAACATCATCTCAGGGAGGATTTTTCTTTTATAGTTTAGATTTTCAAGAGATCATATCTTGTCTTCCCAAAGGATGTACAATTACATTTTAAAAGAACATACTAGGGTTTTAAAAGGAGATGGAACTATTTCATCCTCCCCACACACAAAAAAAAAGTACTTACTATATTTGCCACTAAGGAAGTTGGATTAATTTACTAATTTGTATGTGTTGGAAGTTAAGGTTGTGGTAGGTGAGTGAATTAGTGTTAGTCATCCAAAAACGTATTTCAAACCTCAAGCGATTACATATTAGTGGATTATAAAAACAACATTAATAGCTATTATTTTTACAGTGATTACTATGTGCCAATCACTGTTCTAAGTTCTTTAGCTTATTTTATCCTCATAACTTCCTTATGATGTAGATATATTACTATCCCATTTTACCAATGATGCAGAGAGGTTAAGCCATTTCCTCAAGATCACACAGCTAGAAAGGGGCAGAGCCATGGTTCCAACCCCACCAGTCTTGTGAGACCATGTTTTCAACTATGTCATTTTGGTTCTCAATTTAGTGGGTCAAAACCAGAAATCTTAAAACTGATAGAGTACAGATAGAAAATATCTGTCCTATGCTCAGGGTAAGAATTATTTCATAAAACCTTTGTGACTGTAAACAGTATTCATAGGTAAACAATGATGTGCATGCTGTGTTGTGACATAAAATTTATTTCTTATAGTAGGCCATGGTCAAAAATGTTTATAAGCTACCAATCTAATAAAAAATCCTTATCAAAAGAATTCTTCCATTAAATAGACCATCATGATCATTATTGCAAAACTGTGCTTTCATTATACAGGTTTGTTTGTCTGTTTTTGGTTTGGAAAGTATATGCTATAATTCTTTTTAAAGGTAAGCATTCACTCTCTTTTTTTCTCCAGAATAATTCTATGTAGAGTAGAAACTAGTTTCTTCTTTAAATACCAGGACTAATTTCAGGATAAAAGAATTATCAAATTAAGTTTATACCCAGAAAACTCACATTATTTTCAATTACATGGAATCCAAAGCATAAATGTGACACTTAAATGTAAACTTGTAAGACAAATTAATTTCTTAAGCATATCCCTTCCCAGAAAAAATGGGTACAGGAGCAGGCTGATGTCTACACCTTATCTAGATAAATTCAACTTAACCAGAGGGGAAGAAAAAGGGAGTGCCTGAGTCAACTCTTCATGTACTGGGTGAGCAATTGTATTTAGAATATTCCCTTTCACAGGATACTTTGTGACAGAATATGAAGTTGAGTTGAAACTCAAAAACTACTGTTCACCATTTAGGCATGGGCTAACCTACATGGATATTGGCCATAAATTGGAAGGAGGTAGAACTTAAGGGGGTACCAAGCAGTCAAGACTCAGAAAGTGTTCCAGTGTGTATGTTTTAACTCATCTATTTTAACGACCTGAGGCTTCTTCACATTAGCCATGTCTCCCATGGACTCCCTCAATACTAGAAAAGTCATTCTCCATGTGTAGTGTCAAGACCAGCAGCATTAGCATCATCTGGGAACCTGTTAGAAATGTAAATTATTGGACTCCATTTCAGATCCACTGAGTCAAAAACTCCAGGAAAAACAAAACAAATATCTATTCAGCCTTATCACAGTTTAGATAAAAGCATAACCTTGAATCATGAAAATATTCTGATGTTCTTATTTTCTCTGTAACCATAATTCTCTGGGACAGCAAACTCCAAATGACATCAACTTCATGTTTCAATTACAAACCAAATTAAAAATATTTTAGAATAAAAATGGGATGCATCTTCAAAAAAATCAACCAATTTAGGAAATAATTTTAAGTATCAATAAGGCAATTTAAAATGATCAGCCTTTAGCATTGGTCCAAATCCAGGGCAGAAAACATCCTCATACGTTTGGGGATATATCCGCTGATGCAATCTCCCAGAAGAAAATATTTGAAAATCTATATCAAAAGCAATTCTGTAACAGAAATATAAGGAAACCATAAGACCCATACAAAAATGTCTACATCATTCACAATAGTCTTATGCAATAATAAAAACAGAGAAATAACCTAAATGCTCATCAGTTAAGGACTGATTGAATTAATTGCAATATATATACAAGACAAAGTATTCTATATCTATTAAAATTATTTTTAGAAAAATAATTAATTATATGATGAATACTTACAATACAAACACTTGTACCCCCATAATATTCTGAAGTAAAAAAAATCATATTAAAACAAACAAAAGAAAACCAAAAATCAACTCCAGGAGTTGGCTTTCAGCAATCTGTGTTCTAATGAGTCCTCCAGGTGATTCTAAGCACGTCTCAAACCACTGTTCTCAACTTTGTATGTAAAAATAACAAACTCCTGATTTCCCCATCCCCCAGCATCCTCCCCTATTCTTTACCATATCTGTTAATGGCAAATCCAATGATATCCAAAGGCTCAGGTAAAAACTTTTGAAGTCATCTTTGACTCCTTTATCTTTCTCACAACCAAATCCTAGGCAAATTTTCAGCTCTATTTTCAAAGTACAATGCATAATGCATCCGCTTCTCACCATTTGTGCCACTCCTATCCTGGTCAAAGACTCTACCACCTTTCACTTAGATTACAAAAATAACTCACAATTGACTCTGCTCTTTGTATTCTACAGATTAGGTTAAACCCTGGGGCCAGAATTATCCTTTTAAAATAGTGCAAGTCAGGTCACTTAACTCCTCTCTTAAATATCCTTGTAAATGGTTTCTGAACTTTCAGAGTGAAAACCAAGTCCATTTGTTTGCCTCAAAGTGCTGCACAATTTGTTCCCACACTACCTCTGGATGCTCATGGTCTGCTATTTTCCTGCCTACACAATCTGTCCCATTCACCACTCTGGCTTCCTCGATGTTCTTACAGAACTCTAAGCATTCCCTTGCCTCAGAGCTTTGCTCTTGCTGTTCCCTCGGCCTGTAATGCTCTTCCTCCAGTACTTGTAGAATTTGCTCCTTTACTTCCTTCAGGCCACCACCACTCAAAGGCTACCCTATTAGAGAGGCCTTCCTTGATCATGGTATATAATAATATCTACAACTCCTCTATGTCATTCCTTGTCCTCCTATATATATATTTTTTTCTTCTCCATATCATTTATCACTGATATGTAATATACTAAATTAGTGCTTTTTGGGGTGTTTTGTTTGTCTTAAATTATATCTCTCCCCTCCACTAGAAAGTAAGCACCATGAACGCTGGAACTTGATACTGTTGATTGTTGATGTTCCAGTATCTGGAATAGGCTTATGCCCATAGGAGATACTTGACAAATAAATTTCAACAGATGGTATGTTAGTGTGTGACAACCCAAGCTTTGCAAGGGCAGTCTGGCCAATTAATTGGCTCAAATAGAGAGAAGATTTATCACTTAGCCTCCCCAGGGTTTGGGGGTATTTAATGAGTTTAATGAGATTAATGAATGTAGGTGTTCTGAACTCCTGGAAGTTTTGAATTTTTCAAGTGTTATATTACTAATGCATTTTACACAAATAAAAAGATAGCGTTATGCCAAAGGAATATTTACTATGATATCACAGCAAAACTAATCAGAAATGAAAATACTATAAACTAAAGTGGGCAATTAGAAGGGCCAGTGGCTTGGATTCCTGGATCCTAAAGTGTGGCTCTCTCTTTTGTCTGTTCCTATATTTTACCCTAGATTTGAGGGATGCAATAAGACATGCAAATCTGTTCATAGAAGACTAGCTCCTTATAGCTTCTGCTGGTCTTTTGAGAGAGAAAATAGATAATAATGATGGAGTTTGAAACCGTATTCTGGGTGCTGTCTTAGCACCAAAATAATAGCAATAGGAAACACTTTAGTGAATCAACACATGCCTGGCACTGTGCTGAACATTCCACGTTTATTATCTCACAGACTTCAACCTTCCAGTGGGCTAAGTGTACTTTTAATATCCTTGTTTTTACAAATGTTAAAATCGAAGCTCAAAGAATACAACAACTTTACAGTAGATCTACAAGCCAGGATTTGAATATAGGAAAGCTAATTTGCTCCTCAGTAACTGTTCCACTTGTAAAATGCTGGTGCTTGTGGAATATGTTGAGGTGGGAGAGTAGGTAAAACAAGGCATCACAGAGCTCTATGGTGATTGTCGTTATTGTAACCTGGAAAGAATGTAGCATGGCCAATGGTATTAAAGATGGAGGAGGAGACAGGGAATAGATACAAGGCTCTGCAGCTTATAAGCTAACCAAAAAGCAAGATAAATCTCAGACTAAAGAATGGGAGAGTCAAACTAAGGATAGAACAATGAATAAGGTTCGCTGCCTGCCTTTGAAGAGCCCACGCTTCATAAAAGATGCTCCCAGTCTAGAGGCCTGGCTTGTCAGATTTAGAGAGTTAATTGGAAGGAAAAGTGCCAGAAACATGTCTCAGGATAATGGGACTGACAAGAGCAGGAGCAAAAGCTATGATATCATCAAGATGATATAATGTTACTGGTAAGGTTTTGCTGGTCCACTGCTAAGAAGAAGTTAGAGTGATGTATAAATATCAGTACATTTTTGCTTAGCTAAGATGTTGGGATGAAGATTTTATAATGGCAAGGTATAATTCCCACATAGTCTTTCTGACTAGTATATTGTGAAACTAAGGAGTTGTGGCTTTTCCTTTCAAGAGAGCTGACCAGAAGCATTTCATGCGTGTCTCATCCACTTAGACGAACCAAACTAGTGTGTAGACAGTCACTCTTTGAATACATTATTCAAGGGAGAACACAGGAATTCAACACAAAAGTGACAGGAAACACCAAACATTAGGCTTGCTTGGCTGGGACTGCACAGGAGCAGGGAGTAACACCCCAGTACAGGAACCTGGTGAGCGACAGTCTTTCTGTGGTCCACAAGAGAGCACCTTGACATCCTTATGTCTTCAGAATCTAACTTAGGGAGCTGCTGGGAGACTGTGAGAAGGAACAGCTCCAAGGAGGGAGCTGGCCCTGGGTCTCACACCCTTTCTGAAACGTAAGCAGCTACAGTAAGATGCCATTTTCAATCCTAGCTTTTAACAGACTGTGTGCTGTCCTGGGACCCAGTGGAGCCAGTCCTAAGCATTAGGGAAACTCGGGCTATTGCTTGCAGAACTAGGGAGCAAGTGGGCAGAGGGCTCCTGCAGCAAGAACTGAGAAGTGAGCATGGTGTGGGCTGTAGCTGCCAGTGCTGGGAAGTGGGCACCTCCCCTGGGACTTGAGTCGGGGGTAAAAGGGGTGATGCTTGCAACTGATGCTCAAAAGGCTCAGAAAAAATAAGATATATGTGTGTGTGTGTGTGTGTGTGTGTGTGTGTGTGTCTGCGGGTTCTGTGTAGATACAGAGAATTAGAGATAGAAAAAAGACATAGAGAAAAAGCATATGTAGTAAACTTAAAAATGATAGTGCAAATTTTATGTAAATTTGAGTTTATCTGGAATTTCTTTTTTAGTAAGAGAGAAATATAAATGGCACTGGAACACCAATACTCAGGAGACACCAATGAATAAGGTAAATGAAACATACATTTATGACTATCTATATGTCACACAGAAGGTCCTCAGATGGCAGTTGTTATTGGAATTGAGGGCACAAAAAACTCTTAATCTACAACTCAATCACTTTCCCTCTCTTATTTTGGTCCTCTTCATTCTCCTCCTTTTCCTTTCTATGTGATGCTGACTTCCCTTTCTTTCCTCTAAGCCCTAGTCATTCCAGGACCATTCCAGAACATAAAGTCAAGCCAAAGTGGCCAGTGTATTCCTTGGGCTCCTGGCCTGTGAGGGGCCCCAGAACGCTGTCTGGAATGAGAATAGCAGGACAAAAATTTCTGTTTCTGCCAGCAGTGTAGGAGTGTTGGGTCTCTCTCCAGACCCCAGAAAAGTAAAAGGGGGCCACTTCGGTGACATTTCTGTCTTAATGTTTGTGCCCTCCCCGCTCCCACTCCCCGCCATACACCAAAGGAAAGAGGCC
The DNA here is from genome assembly GCA_963574885.1 of Lepilemur ruficaudatus. NCBI lineage: Eukaryota > Metazoa > Chordata > Mammalia > Primates > Lepilemuridae > Lepilemur > Lepilemur ruficaudatus. The sequence goes on along the minus strand of CAUYRT010077885.1, from coordinate 4,207 downwards.
AAACGATGAATCTGGAATGTGTCTGAGATCTCACTCTCCACCCTTGCCGTCCCTCTTCCACCAAGAGTACGGGGCCTCTTTCTTCTCAGAAGACTCTCACCCTTGGTTATCAGAAGCTATTTGATCTACTCGTAGAAGTGTCATTCAGTTGTATACGTGGGCTAACAACATAGAGACCCCTACATGGAACTCTGATCTGGATCCCTCCTTTCCAGGCACTTTGTTGCTCTGGGCTCTCACTCACACAGGGTCTTTGCTTCTTTCTTTTATCCTCTTTCCCCATCGCTCCCTTACTCCACTTTGCCTAACTATCACTTACTCACCTCTCAAGTTTCTAGGGAAATATTCTCTTCCTGAAAAAGTTTGCTGATCCTCCCCAGGGTGAGGAAATGTGGCAATATGTGCTTTCTTGACACTCTTTGCTTTTTCTCTTTTAACACCTACTACTCTGGTGAAATTGATTTGGAATTTTCTGCATTCCTCATGAGCCTGTAGGTTCCTTGAGGACAAGGGCTCTTCATCATCGTAACTCCAATGTCTAACATAACATCTGTCACATGCCAAGCACTTAATGTTGGTCAAATACATCATATTCACAATTTATTTTTGTGCCTAGGTGCCAGGCTGCGCTAAATGATTTACATGCACTAATCCTCACACTCCCTTCTGAGTCGTGCACTATTACTCCAATTTTCCTGACTTATTTAAGTAACTTGCACAAAGTGCCAGTGCCAAGGTGTACACATGTGGAGGGAGATGGGGAGAAAGGAGAATGCAATGTATTTTGGCTGTTTCTAAATCTTAAACTTATTCTCCACAATTGTTTATTCAGCATTGCTATGCACTTGCCTTTCAATGTAGAAATTAGCATCTGGAAAATAAGGCATGCAACCAAATTCAGAGAGTCCATTTTTCTGAGGGGTCTTCTAGAATGGGAATAAATCTGTGGGGTGGGAAGATGCTCTCTATAAAATCTATACTTAAAACCTAATTTGAAGGTCAAAGCACTCATAGGGCATATATCTGCAATTTCAGAATTATTATTGTTTTTTCCCACTATTATGTAACAACTGTATAATAAACATAATAATTTAAAATTTAAAAACTCCCACAGATAAATATGAAGAACTAAGGATCTAATACAACCAAACACAGAAGGATGTATCCTTCTTTAAGAAATCACAGTTCACTTAAAATTATTCATAGATATTTTTAAGGTAATACATATATTATAACTAAAATGAAAAACACATTAAGACTTTAGGAGAAAAACATACATTTTAAAAAGTTTAGGTGTATACAAAATTCAACAACAGATCACTGTCCATTCTTACGCATCAGATGTGCCATTTTACAGAGAGGTTGCCTGGCAATGGATGCTGTGATCCTCCATGGGAGTAAAATGCATTTGCACATTCTTTTTCCATATAACCAACTTTGAGGGTTGAAATAATGCAAAGAAGGACTTGTAGGATAACCTTCATGTACTCTAAATATATGTTAAAAATTCAAAGTGAAAATCTGGCCTTTTCTTTTTGGACATAAAACATACATTTTAGATGGAATAAAAATCACAAGTGCAATATAGATCACACACTTGGCTTTAAAACTAGTAAGATACAGTGGTTTGATACTAAGATTTTAATAATAGCCATCATAATGGTGAAATATTATCGACAGTAAAGACAGACCTCACATAGATCAAAGAGGAATTGAGTCATTTCAAAAAATTAAATTTTATATTTTTACTACTTAAGAAGTTGAAATATTCACTTTTTCCATACTTTTTAGACAAAATTCTGTACTTTCAGAAATCTATGAGCAATTAGAAATATTTATTATTATAAGTGAATTTGGGCTCTCTTTTTTTTTTTAATTTTTGAGATGACTATTGTTTCTTAAAAGTTTTAAAGACAAGGTCTCACTATATTGCCTAGGCTGGAGTGCACTATGATTCACATGTGTGATCATAGTGTACTACATCCTGGGCTCAAGTGATACTCCTGCTTCAGCCTCCTGAGTAACTAGAACTATAGATGCCTACCACCATGCCTACTTGATATTACTAACTTTTGATGCTATTGTAATCCCAAGCACAATCATATTTGATATTCCAAAAATTAATTATTACACTAACTTATAGATCAGTAAACTCAGCTTCAAAGAATACCAGAAACTTGTTGAAGTCACATAACATAATAAGCAGAAAAGAGATCAGAATGTAGATAACCCTTTCTTGCTGTCTTCTTGGATGTCAAGTACTACATCAAGTACTGTCTTTAAATATTTTCTCTATAAATATTAATAAAATACCAAGAAGAATAATTTTATTATTATACCAGTGGCCAGTGAGTCCTCAGCCTCCCGTCTAAATTATATGGGTGACTAAAATCATCCAAGTACACTGTTCAATGATCTGAATGTTCCTATGTAAAAAGTATCCTAAAAAGAAAGAGATTTAGAGAGCCTATTTCAGCACCTTGTAATTATGAAGGGGATATTGGTAGAAAGTCTATTTCCTTAAAATCTAAAGTCACTACCTCTAGAATTAAAGATCTTTTCTCCCTATCTCGTTACTTCACTGACACATTTACCCTCTAAAATTCACAGGATGTGAAGACAATGAAGTGAGATAAGTTTGAGAGCACTTTGGAGAACACAAGGCACTCTACTAATACACAGTGGTATTATCCATATTGCAGGTGTGGGACCCTCCAGGCAGCGGAGTTCACGCTGGACTGTGCCATGAGACAGTAGTTCAGCAAAGCATCATCTGAATAAAAACCAAGAGCCATCAAGTTCCAACTCATCACCAATTATAAAAAGACTGGAGCACCTCAATCAAGTGCCACCAAAAACAAATTAAAAATTGGTAGAACACAGAGTACATGGCAGCCAGGCTCTGGAATGTGAGTCAGTGGTCTCAGGAAGGGCTGATGCCTGCTGGAGCAGGATCTTTGGGGATGTTTGACACAGATGTGTGGCACAGAGACGAACTCCCCATAGCAAAGTGCCGTGGTTTGGATATGTACCCCAAAGTTCATGGGTGGGAAATATAATGCCCAACGCAACACTGTTGAGAGGTGAACACTTTAAGAGGTAATTAGGCCATGGGGGCTGTGTCCTCATGAATGGATTAATGCCATTGTCATGAGAATGGCTTCCGTATAAAAGGAATAGCTTGCCTGCCTGCCCTGACTTTTCTTTGCCTTTCCACTGTGGGATGATGCAACAGGAAGTCCCTCACTAGAGGCTGGCATCTTGATCTTGAACTTCCCAGCCTCCAGAACTGTGAGAAATAAATTTTGTTTCTTTATAAATTACCCAGTCTGTGGTATTCTGTTATAACCACACAAAACAGATCAAGACACAGGATTGGCCAGGCGCGGTGGCTCACGCCTGTAATCCTAGCACTCTGGGAGGCCGAGGCTGGTGGATCGCTCAAGGTCAGGAGTTTGAGACTAGCCTGATCAAGAGCAAGACCCCGTCTCTACTAAAAATAGAAAGAAATGAATTGGCCAACTAAAAATATATAGAAAAAATTAGCCAGGCATGGTGGCGCATGCCTGTAGTCCCAGCTCCTCGGGAGGCTGAGGCAGAAGAATTGCTTGAGCCCAGGAGTTTGAGGTTGCTGTGAGCTAGGCTGATACCATGGCACAACAGAGTGAGACTCTGTTTAAAAAAAAAAAAAAAAAGACACAGGATTGTCCACTTTCTATTAACGCACCTCAGAAATAAACACTATGTTTGAAGGATAGTTTGGATTGTATTCTCTTAAGGAGCACAGTGTGTTCTCTTAGCCTGGAGGCCCAGAGAGACCAGGAAGAAGTGAATGAAGGCAACATAGGTAAATGTGAGAAGGAGGAGGCCACTGCAAATTTGGAAACACAAACACAGAGGTAACAGAGGTAAAATTTCAGAGCACTCTATTGAAGAGATATGATAGATTTTCATAAGATTAAAATAGCTTGCAACAGTTATGACCAATCAGGTGGAGCTGAAAGAATACAGATGCTGGCTTTTGAATTAGGCTCAATTTCAAATTTTTTTATTTTTTTTTTATTTTTTTACATATCATGTCTTTACTCCATTTTAAGTGTACAATTCAATGATTATTAGTAAATTGACCAAGTTGTACAGCTATTTACATAACACAATTTTAGGGGATTTCCTTCCCCTTTTTGACACCCCTATTTCCCTTCCCCAG
>CAUYRT010077880.1:0-68182 GCA_963574885.1 Lepilemur ruficaudatus | reverse complement strand
CTGAGCAAGAGCAAGACCCCGTCTCTACTAAAAATAGAAAGAAATTAGCTAGACAACTAAAAATATATATAGAAAAAATTAGCCGGGCATGGTGGTGCATGCCTGTAGTCCCAGCTACTCAGAAGGCTGAGGCAGAAGGATCGCTTGAGCCCAGGAGTTTGAGGTTGCTGTGAGCTAGGCTGACGCCACGGCACTCTAGCCCGGGCAACGGAGTGAGACTCTGTCTCGAGAAAAAAAAAAAAGAAGAAGAAGAAGGTGAGCAGAAAGGCCAGAGACCTTAACACACCGGATGTTCTTCTGCCATGCCATGTTCCTCCTCCCCCAGTCGGAACCTGAACTTGGCTGTTAAACGGTCTCAACTGTTCAGATGATGACAACGCCGTAGGGAACTGCAGGCATATGAACCGTAAGATGTATGGAACAGAGCTACCTGTCAACCTGGAATGCCTTCTTCTGGCTGTTATTGAAACGTGGCCTCGCTAGCAAACTATCTAATGGAGAAAAATGAACTATCTAACTTGCTGTCTTTAAGATTATGACCTGTCTTTTAAGATTAACTAACCCCCTGCTGAGATTGTTTTCACAGCATGTGAATAAAGCTGAGCAGACAGAAAGGAACTGTAAATCCTCCTTCTGGACATTTGCCAGCCCAGCCCAACCACATTCCAGAGATAAGCTAGTCTCCAGGAGAAGGGTAAAAAGGAAAAAAAAAAAAGACAACCGGACAGAGCTGCTTCTCTTATCAGCCACAACTGATAGGAAGGTGGCAGGTACTGTTTCCTTCTGGCAGCCATAACTATTTTTTCCTCTTCTCTTTGCCCCCATAAAAGCCTCTTCTGCTTGAAGCCAGCACTTCTTCTCTCTTTCTTCAGGTGCTGTCCCATCTCCCTTCTCTCTTTCTTTCTGTTTCCCTTCTGTCTCTCTCTCAGAGAAACTAAAATAAACGTTCACTTCTTTCTACCCTAATCTTTGTGTGGGGACTTCTTTCTCTACCTGCACCATGAGCTTCTCATCCTAACTTCACCCTAACAGTTATGTAAGAAAAAATAAATGTCTACTTTTTAAATCACTGAATTTTTGTTTCAGTAGCTTAGTCTCCCCTAACCAGTAGTACCTGCCTCATTCCTATCTTTTTAATAATCATATTTTAAAGAATTTAAGAGAAAAGAAGAGTCTTCTATGTTAAACCAGATAATTATTTTCCCCTCAGCCTAAAGAACTTCCTTCATCATTTTTCTTAGAGCAGGTCTGCTGGCAATAAATTTCTAAGTATTCCTTCGTAAGAGAATTATTTATTTCACCTTCATTCCTAAAAATATTTTCACTGGATATAGAGTTCTGGGTTAACAGTTCTTTCCTTTTAGTACTTGAAGATATTATTCGCTGTCTTTGGGCTACCATGGATTCTGTGGTCATTCAAATCATTACTCTTCCGTATCTAGTGTTTTCTCTCTAGCTACTTTCAAGATTTTTTTTTTCTTTATCTGTGGCTTTCAGCAGTTTAATTTTGATGTTTTTAGTCATGGTTTTCTTTGAATTTAACTGTTTGGGGTTCACCAAGCCTCTGGGACCTGTGAATTTATGTCTTTCACCAAATTTGGGAAGTTTTTAGCCATTATTTCTTCAAATAATTTTTCTGCCTTAATCTCTTTCTTCTCTCCTTCTGAAACTCTAATGCTCTGTACGTTAGACTTTTTGATATGGTTCCACAGATCCCTGATGCTCATATGTTCTATTTTTTTCCAATCTTGTTTTCCTCCCGGTCTTCTGATTGGATAATTTCTGTTCATTAATCTTCAAATTCACTGCCTCTTTCCTTCATCAACTCCATTCTGCTACTGCACCCATCCTGTGAATTTTTTTATTTCAGTACTCTTCAGTTTGAAAATGTCCACTTGGTTCTTTTTTAGTTTCTGTTTCTCTGCTGATAACTTCTATTTTAACACTTAACCTCAACTGTCTTTACCTTGACCTCATGGAGCATACAGTAACTGCTTTAGAAGTCTTTGATTTCACCAATATTTGTATTATTTCATGGTTAGTATCTGTTTACTCTCCTTTCCCTTGGGATTTGGTCACAATTTTCTGGTTCTTTGTATGGCAGGTGATTTTTCTATTTTATCCTGAACATTGTAACAATTATGTGGTGCAGACTGTGAGTTCTGTTAAAATCTTCCTCTGGAGAATGTTGACATTTTTTTTAAGCAGGCAGTCAACCTGATTAAGTACAGATTACAACTTTTATATTGCCTTTTATGGGTGATTTCAATCTCAGTCCAGTTTTCAAAGCCTCTGCTGTGCTGCTCTGGGTCTGTCCTAAACACACACCACTCAGGAATTAATCTGAGACTTAGGCCATGGTTTAACTCTGAGCAGTTCTCAAAGCCTTTGCCTTACTGCCGTGGGTCTCTCACACACGAGTGCAACTCTAGGGTGAACCCACGATTTGTGTGGATTCATACACAACATTAGGGATCATCTTCTCTAGCTCACTCTCCTCCCTCTTCCCCACTCACTTTCCAACTCACAAAGCCTTATCTCAGTTCCTTGGACCAGAAAGACAGGATTTCTAGTAGAGTTTTAGCTACCCATGCCCCCTAACAATTCTCAACTGGGGTCTCTCCTCACAACAAAATCACAAGAAAAAAAGAAGAAGAAAAGCCAGGAAACTCATCCGCTAGCAAGTTTCTTTTGTAAGTTTTAACTTTCCTCCACAATCCTTTATTTACTTATTTACTTTTCAGAGTACTCAGGTAGTTGCCACTTGTATTTTGTCAGTGTTTTTAGTTGTAATCAGTGGGAGAGAAAGTAGGCTTATGATGCCAAACCAGAACAATTCCTACCTATCTTTTAAGAATCAGCATAGACGTTACTTCCCCTGGGAAGCTTTTTCTGACCACCCTCTCAGTCTTGGGGCTGGTTTAATTTCCCTCCTTTGTGCTTAATTCTAATAATCCACCTACTAAATTGTATAGAATTTTCCTATTTATGTGTCACTGTGTCACCTTCCCTACCACACTGAGAGTGCCTGAAGGAAGGGACCATATCTTATCCTTTAGCATAGTGCTTGGTACACAGGAGGTCTCCTGTAAATGTTCGTTGAATATAGTGGGCTTTCTCTGAACACCCTAACCAAAAGTCTGAATTCCTATATAGTTGTACTGCTCCTAAATCTTTTCACACAATCTACTTTGTATTACAGTTATTTTAGCACTTGTCTTTAGTTCTCTAGTAGATTATAAGGTCAATGATACTGAAACAATGGGTGTTATATGTCTGTCTCCCCTAGCATTATATTATATCCTTAATAACTATTACCTAACTGAATTGAGGTTCAATAAACCTATGTTAAAATTAAAATAGGCAGGCACCACCAGGCATAGTGGCTCATGCCTATAATCCTAGCACTTTGGGAGGCCAAGATGCGAGGATTGCTTGAGCCTAGGGAGTTCAAGACCAGTCTGGGCAACATGATGAGACCCCATTTCTACAAAGAATGGAAGTATCGGGGCACAGTGGCACACATCTGTAGGTTCCAGCTACTTGGGAGGCTAAGGTGGCCAGACCACTTGAGCCCAGGAGTTTGAGGTTTCAGTGAACTATGATGACGCCATTGTACTCTAGCCTGGGCAATAAAGTGAGACCCTGTCTCAAAGAAAAATAAAAATAAAAAATAAAATTAAATGTTTTAATTCACCCTGATTAAACTTCAAAAAAATTTTTTTTCTCTAAATAGGAAGATGTGCTTCCTGATTCTTCATTCCCCACGTCACTCCTGAAAGCAGCAGGATATTTTTCCAGTTGCCTCCAGGGGTCACCCACCACCTTTCCCACAAAAGGATGATAAACTAGAACATTGCTTCATGAAGATTTCTCTTTAGATCAATAGCGAGGATAAATTTTTTTTCGTGAGAGGCAACTTAGGAGAACTCAAAATGTTTATGTGCCATATTTTGTATTGAAAATAAATATAGCTTTATTGATTCTCTTAAAAAACAAATATTTTACAACATATAGGATTTAATTTATCTAAAAACAAAATACCTGGTATTTCACTAATATGGTACTATCTTAATGTATTTGTGAAATGGCAACAAGGAGGCAGACTTTTAATCTTTCAACTTGAAATTTTACCTTGGGTGAGAGAGAGACATTGGATGGACCATCCTTGGGGAGCAAATCGCTGTTAGGACCTATTTAATCTTTATTCTCCAGTGGGACTATTCTTTTTACTTATATAATGTCTAATTTGTGCTTAAGAACCAAGTGTCATCATAACTGTTTCTTTCCGTTTACTAAACTATCATTCTTTAACATCACTGTTAAAAACCCAGTCTATTAAAACCAGGCCTCACAAAGATTTAATTTTAGTAGGATAACTTTTATGTTTGTGCTGCGTACTTTGAAAATTAGAAATAATATTGAAATAATCTGATATTGGTGGCTGTTTTGAAGGTAGGAATTCTTTCTCGGATCAAAAATTAAAAGTTACTGATTTTTAAATTAAATTTCCTTTTCAAAAAAATTATAAACTTAGAATTTCCTTTAACTGAATCCATTGTAAAATTTAGGGCTACACGACTCTCTGACTCTACCAGCATAATGGTGTCCTACGCTGTATTGATCAGATAAAATCTTTGCTGATTGTACTATCAATAACCAAAACCAGTGATCAAGAGAATAGAAACAAAGCAACCAAAAGTGAGAGCGTGACAACTGTAGGTTCTACAAAGAACAAAAATAGACTCAGGTTTCTTAGAGTATTAAGTGCTTCAAAGTCACGTACATAAAAAAGGAAAGCACTTTAGGGCTGTAGATGCCCTGTGAGCAATATGGCTTTCCTCCATCTGCACGTGGATGAGCCCACTTACCCAAAGAGCTGGATACTGCTCGGCCTTGGAACAAAGGAAACACTGGATGTTACAGATGGCTTTTAGCTATTCTTGTTTGATCACTGCCGTCTAATACCACACTTGACACTACCTGCTCAGAAAAAAAGCCAAAACCTTTGCAGAAAAGTGAAGTATTTCTTCCCACAGTGACAAAGACTGTTGGGCTGCTAAACTGGGAGTACACACCAGTAGTGCATTTTTTAAAAAATTCTAAGCAAACTTCATAAAAGCCCATTTGTTTACTCATTTTAGTCATTAAATAATTATTAGATACCCAGTATGTGCCAGGCATTACTCTAACAGTGAAAAAACAGACAAAATTCCTGCCCTGATGGACAAGATAGACAACGAGGAAATACATTTGTAATATGACGTCAGGTAGTAATAAGTGCTCTAAAGAAAAATAAATCAGGATAAAGGGGATAGAAAGTGATGGTAGGGAGTTGTTTTAGGTCAAGGTAGGGTTGGGCAAGGCTCCTGTGAAGGCTGAGTGACATGTGAACAGAAGCCTATCTGCAGTAAGGGAACCAGCAGTGCAGGAAGAGTATTCTAGAAAGAACAGCAGTGCAGGGGTCCTGTAGCAGGGAATGAGCTTGGTGTGGTGGAGAAATCAGAAAGGCCGGAGCAGCTTAAATTAAGGGAAAGTTGGTAGAAAAGTTGGCAAGCAGCTTCCTGATCATTCAGGGCCTTATGTTAAAGACTTTCCGGATGCTATTAGAAGAATACACTAGGGGAGGAGGGGCGGGATGCAGAGCTGAGAGAAGAGATTTAGTTAGGAGGTTATTCAATTAGGTCAGATTTATGGAGGTGGTTAGAGTGGTCAGATTGGGGAAATACATTGAAGATTTAAAAACCAGTATTTGCTAATGGCCTGGGTGTATGAGAGAACAAGTATCAAGGATGATTTCAAGGATTTTGACCTAAACAACTGGTCAGCAGTGGTTCTATAAATGTATTCAGATGGAAAAGATTGTGGAGGAGCATGAGTTGTCCTAGGAAATGGGAGGAAATCAAGAATTCAGGTTGAACATTTTAAGATTAAGATATTTATTAGATAATTAAATAAAGGTATCAAGTGGACAGCTGGATGTGCAGTTCAGTGGAAGGATCAGAGCTAGCAGCATGTGGATGATATTTAGCACCATGTGACTGGTGAAATCACCTAACGTGAGTATAAGCAGAAGAGGGCCAAGGACTAAACCTTGAGGGGTGAGGGAGATGAGGAGTATCCTGCAAAGAAGACTAAGATAAGGGGAAAATCAGGAGAGTGGGTGTGGGTTTAGAGGCAAAGTAAACAAAAATTCAAAAAGGAAGATGTAGAAGTTTGAGGTTACAAAGCTATAATCACACCACTGCACTCCAGCCCAATTAAAAGAGTGAGACCCCATCTCTAAAAAGAAGGAGGCAGGTGAAACTATAACCTCCTATGGAGAAATGGAGAAGACACTGGATTTATAGAATCAAGCACATGTTCTTGAATAATTATGTATTTCCTCAGCCTCACTTTCCAAATGCATGGGTTGAATCAGATGATCTCTGAGGTTCCTTGTAATTCTTAGTTGATAAGAGCAGCAAACAGGCCAGGCGCAGTGGCTCACGCCTGTAATCCTAGCACTTTGGGAGGCCAAGGTGGGTAGATTGCTCAAGGTCAGGAGTTCAAAACCAGCCTGAGCAAGAGTGAGACCCCGTCTCTACTAAAAATAGAAAGAAATTAATTGGCCAACTAAAAATATATACAGAAAAAATTAGCCAGGCATGGTGGCGCATGCCTGTAGTCCCAGCTACTCGGGAGGCTGAGGCAGGAGGATCGCTTGAGCCCAGAAGTTTGAGGTTGCTGTGAGCTAGGCTGACGCCATGGCACTCTAGCCCGGGCAACACAGTGAGACTCTTGTCTCAAAAAAAAAAAAAAAAAAAAAGCAGCAAACAATTTAATAATTTTAAAACCATCCCTTACTCTCATTTTTGTACCAATAGTAAAAAAGCAACTTGCAACTAGTTTTGTAGTATCATTTGCCCCTTTTCTCCAGATTGGGGTTATCCTTCAAAGTTACATTTTAGGTAATTATAAAAAAGGTTATCATACGTACTGTGTTTTTAATAATTCTTTAACAAAATTGTTATATCCAAACTAGGATATAGAAAGAGTTACTGCAAAGTTCCACTGTAGACATCTAGGAAGAATTTGGAATGGCTGAGGGCGGGGGACTAATGGAGATTTAGGGTGAGCTAAACCACCCTCCCACTCCCTGGCCCCAAGTACCCCTTGGTACTACCCTTGATACTGGAAGGGCTCAAAATAATGCGAAAAACATAGCCCTGAAAACTTACATCTAGCTTTCAGGCCTCTTCAAAGAAATTATGTGCAGTGGAAAGTGTTTACACAATTCATCTCTTGGGAAGCTGGACAAGAGTCCGCTCAATTGTCCTTTGGCTTGAAATATAAATGCTACCTATCTGTGGGTAGACCTAGTGGGAGCACAGTGAGGGGGAGTGGAAGTAGTCAGTCTATGAGAATGGGTCAAATTGTGTTGTTAAGCAAAGAGGCCTGGTGAAGAACAAGATTTGAAATGAGAAGCCAAAACAAAGGGTCTGAGAAACCTCAAGAACGAGGAGTGGTGGTGAAGACAGGGACACGGACCTAACATGCAAAATAGCGTGTTCATAAAGCCGAACTGGTTTATATTATGGCAGCTGCCACTAAGTAGTTTATTATATTACTATGTTCCTTGACAATTAGGGAACATTAGTTATACAATCTAAAGAATTACTGAATAATTTCATTGGATCTCCCTCATTAGGTTTCCAACTGTTTCCTGGCTGCTTTGATGATAATTTCATAAAGAAGCAAAATAATCTTTCACAATGTTGTTTTGTGTTTTTAATGCAGGTCACAACTCTTCATACTAATAGCTAAGTGAGTTGTTACAACCAAATATTTTCTCTCATCCTTATATGCCAATATTTTAAGTAGAGACCATGATAATTAGACCTAAAAGAGAGTCCTGTTTGTGATTAGTAGTACATATTAAATTCTATCAATAACAAAAATAAAAGTCTGTATATTGGTGCTGTCATTTAGAGACAGTAAAAAGAGGAAGAGAGGGTGATGAATGATGAATGATGAATAAGACAGATCAGCTACTCAGGCTACACCCCAAGATCAGATCTTTTCAGAGCTCAGCTCTCCACAACCAGGAACTCAATTATTAGTTCTTACTAGTTTGTTCAGAACTGGTCAGCTCCCAGAGAACAGACTGATATGACCAGACCCACAAGATGGTAATCTATAAACAGTAAGACATGCCCTATATCTAGTATTCCTAAGGCACCCTTTCCTGGTGAGTAGGACCAGTCTGGAAGCCAAATGTTAAGTTAGACAATGGTTAGCACACTACTGCCCACAGGCCATATCTGGCCACATCCTGTTTTTGTAAATAAAGTTTTATTGGAACATAGCCATGCCTATTTGTTTACACATTATCTATGGCTGAGTTTGCACTATATAAAGACAAAGTTGGGGTGGGTGAGGGCTCACACTCATAATCCCAGCACTTTGGGAGGCTGAGGCAGGAGGATCACTTGAGGCCAGGAGTTCAAGACCAGTCTGCACAACATAGCAAGACCCCAATCTCCATAAAACATTTAAAAATTACCTGGGTGTGATGGTGTGTGCCTGTAGTCCCAGCTACTTCGGAGGCTGAAGCGGGGGGATCACTTGAGCCCAGGAGTTCGTGGGTGCAGCGATCTGTGATGATGCCACTACACTCTAGCCAGGCAACAGAGCAAGACCCCATCTCAAAAAAAAATAAAATAAAATAAAGAAAATGAAACAAAATTAACATCTTGAAGCCTATTCTTGCTTAACTTCTACAAAGATGGATATTATAAAAATTCTCAGGAATCAACTATTTTAAATAATGTTAATTTCATTAACAACTTCTTCATTTGAATGAGATTTCAGTATAAGAAGGAACCTCATTAACTTTTCCAATATATCTAGAATATATGCAATATCATAAATACAAACTGAGTTGTATAGATGAGTATTTTTTTTTTTTTTTTTTGAGACAGAGTCTCACTTTGTTGCCCGGGCTAGAGTGCCGTGGCATTAGCCTAGCTCACAGCAACCTCAGACTGCTGGGCTCAAGGGATCCTTCTGCCTCAGCCTCCCAAGTAGCTGGGACTACAGGCATGTGCCACCATGCCCGGCTCATTTTTTCTATATATATCTTAAGTTGGCCAATTAATTTCTTTCTATTTATAGTAGAGACGGATCTCGCTCTTGCTCAGGATGGTTTCGAACTCCTGACCTCAAGCGATCCACCTGCCTCGGCCTGAACTCACGTTTTTAAAAGAGGCAGAATAAATATATTAAAATTCATCACATAGGTAAAGATGAGTTTTTTAGGTCAAACTTTTTAAAAATAGCAGTATTATTAATATATTGAATAGTACACAAATTATTAGTGTACAGCTCAATGAATTATGTCTTACACTACCACAAATGTCAAGGAATAGAAATTATCAGCCCTCTGAAGCCCTTCCTATGCTTATCCCCCCTCCATGCTCTTTCGAGATAACCAGTATCCTGACTTTTAAAATTACTGGTTAATTTTCCTGTTTTTTATAACTTTATCTAATAGACACAAGGATTGTGTTTTATTTTGTGTTGGGCTTCTTTCACTCATTATGCTTCTCTCATTATGTTTGTGGGCTTCATCCATGTAGCTGCAGGTCATTTGTTTTCTTTACTGTTTGGTATTCAATATTTAAACATACTACAGTTCATTTATTCTTTCTACCATAGATATCTGTAGAGTTTTAGGTTATTTTATTTTATTTTATTTTTTGCTATTATGAACAGTGTTTCTCTGAACATTCTTGTATGTTCTTTTGTTGCATCTATGTACCTAGGAATTGGGTTGCTGGCTCATAGATATGTATATGTTAAGCTTTCACAGATAAAGCTAAAGAGTTTCCTAAAGTGATTGTACCAGGTTATACTCCTGCCAGCCAGTGTATCAGAGTTCATATTGCACAAAATCCTTGCCAACATTTGGCATTTACAGCCTTCTAAATTTTACCCATTTTAGCAATAGTTTTCTCTCATTGTGGTTTAATTTGCAATTCTCTGATTAGAATCAGATTTTTGAGAATGTAGCTGAGTTAGGAAAATTTGTGAGACAATAGGAAAAGTTTCTATAATCAGGCAAGCTATATGTGCTTGCATGTCCATTCCTGAAATCAGATCCAAATGGCAATGTGACCTTGAGTAAGCTGTCAACTTTCCAGGACATGGTTTTCTTGTGTATATTTTTGTGGGCTAGATTATGGTCTCTTCCAGCTTTAACAGGCTATAATTCTAATTCTAACCAAAGTTTTAAAGAGTCCTGAATGCTCTTCTAATATATGCAGGATTACTCTTTTTGGTATTAAGAGGCCAGTAGCCATATCTGGATCCATAATGCATGCTCACAAAACCCCGTAACAGAAGCAGCCATTCACAAAGCCAGCTAGAGTTCCACCAAGACTCCCCAAGACTTATTATTTCTAAGTGTTAGGAGATGGGAGAGTTGCAGCACAGAGGTTTCTGGTATGAATCTTGTGAGAATTTACAAGATTGTGTATTGAAGGAAATTGAAAAATAGAAATGAGAATAGCTGACCATGAAACATAGTCCTTGAGATAAAATATTCCCGTATACAACATAGTATAGTAAGTTTTACCACTACTGCTGATGAGAATTCTAGTATTGGAGTAAGTATTTTTTTTAAACAATAATATGCAATAGCAATTGGCCACTGGAAAGTGAACAAAACAGATACATTGGAAATATAAAATCTACTCATCAGAATTTGTGAGTGCAGAAGTTTCTGCTGAAATATGCATCATACTTTGCATGTGTTTGTGTGTTTTCCAGAAAATTTGGGGAGACAGAACTTTCTAGAGGGTCATAAAGTACGAACTTAAGCTCATGTTATAAATGATAAGAGCAGGTGACTGAAAAGTATTTTTGTTAAATCTTCATTTATTTCTTTTTTGTCATGTATGTTCTACAATTAAAGCTGCTTAACAATCTTGTTTAGAGTTGAAAAAATACTATTAATTTCTCTGTGTTGTAATTAGCTTGTCATGCTATGTGTTATTGTTTATTAAGAAAGCTTGTTTATTAAGAAAGATCATTCTATGGCTCTTGTCCCCATGAGGTTCTTATGACTTTGAGACGAAATAAAGTCTATGTAAAAGTGTGAACTCTTTTGTTACTTTTGAGAATGAACACAGTTCTTGTAATTAATTAGGGTCTGGTGAAGGGGACACCTGTTTTTGCACCTTAACACATAACTGCACAAAAGGGAAGCTAATATCATCAACTTCTCTTTTTAAGGGTCCTAGGGCAAGCTTTTCTTTATAAAGGAGCTCCAGTCCTCAGAAGTTAATGAATTTATTGGAACTGTATGTTTACTTGGAAACTGAGAATGTTTCTTTTTTTTTCTGGGGTAGTGTCTTGGTGGGACGGGAAGGCAGTTTATAGAGGAAAAGGAGTTGAAAACTTACTCCTTCCCACTGCCTTAAAATGCTGTTTGAGATGTTTACTTCTAAGGTCACACATCTGAAAATATTGGGTTTGATTGGGGTTTTTTTCCCCTTTGAGGAGAAAAACTTCAGTAGCTTTGATTTTGTTGTAATTTTCTTCATGCCTAAGGCATTGACATAAAACAGGTGTGAAAATTAATGTCTCATCCATGGGAATTTTAACAGAGCGTGACAACTTTTCTTCTCTCCAGTGACTTTTCCTATGTGAACATGAGTGGTGTTTATGACCAAATGTGAATGAACTCTTTTTTGTTTGTTTTATGAACTAAATCTTTCAGATGTGGCTCCAGGATGCTTCAGGGAGCTTTATCCCTCACTGCTCTTGTCTGTGAACCATCCACAGTCCTCTCCCTTGAACATGAACTTTCTTAACCCTTGGTTCCAACCCCAAACCATGATAGTGGGTGTCTTCACTCCCTATATTTGATCCAAGTGCAAATTCTCTTGGTTCGACTTGCCAAATTTGGCTGTTTCTCTCTGTCTCTGCCATTACTGCTGAGGTCCAAGCCCAGCTATTTCTTTGGATGACCGCAGCCTCTAAATTGTTCTCCCTGCTTCCATCCTTGTGTATTTCAGTCTTCTCCACATAGTAGCCAACGCTAACTTTTAAAACTGTAAATCACATTATGTCATCCTACAGCTTAAAACGCAACAATGACTTCTGTGTTCTTATAATCTAATCCCCACTGTACCCCACAACATCCCCCATGATCTGAGCCCTGTCCCTACTTGTCATCTACCACTCTCCCCCTTGGTGCTGCCACATTCCAGCCACATAGCCCTTCTTTCTGCTTCTCAAACAGCCCAGCTCATTCTTACCTCAGGGCCTGTGCACTTGCTACTCCTATGCTTCAGATATCTTCCCAGACATCATATAACTGGCTCCTGCTTGGCATTTGGGTCTCAACGCACAAAGCCCACTTCCTTAGGGATGTCTTCTCTGACCTGTCATTTTGCTTCCTCCAGTCATTCTTTTTCTCATTAACCTGTTTTGTTTTTATATTTTCTTTTTAGCAGTAAATTCAAGTATAGTTATTGTTTACTTATTTTCTGTGTTTCCTATTAGACTCGTGGCTCCCTGACAGAAAGGGCTTAATATGTCTTAGCTGCAGAAATATTTACACCTTGTTATGTTCTTCCAGTTTTTAATGAAAATGAGATCATCCTATATATATTTTTTTGCTGCTTGCTTTTTTTCTCTTCTATTAACTGTTAACTGCATAATTTTCCATTATTTGAATATGCCGCACTTTATTTAACCAATTCTCTGTTAATGGACATGTTATCATAAGATTATCTGTTTAAAAGTTGGGGAACTTATTATTTATGCCTTCTCCACAAATGAATCCTCTGAGTTCTATATAGAGAAAATAAAGTACAATGCTGACCATGTAAAAATCCTCGTATATATGTTTCTACACTGCATTTACTTTAAAATTATTATAATTATTATTTTTTCACCATAAATATAATTAATACTCAATATTGCATTGAAGCATAGCTTCTCTTTGATTAAAATATAGTTCATGGTTAGTTGTGTAACAGCCACTCAGCTGCCCTGTGAGGCTGCTCCCCTGTACATTTTAGTTGGCTTGGTGCTAATGTGGGAGTTGAATGGTAGAAATTAGGTGTGGCTGGTTAGTTTTGGTTTCCCACAATAGTTTTGACAATTCTTGTCCTCATCTCTTTGATCCTCTTTTGTTGTTTTCACCAATTACTGAGTAATATTTTTCATTAAACAGTAATTGCCTTTTATATTTATTCCAAACTAGGTTTTTTTTTCTTAAAGCATTTATTAATTGGTTTGCCTGTTAATTGCTTAGGAAGAACCCAAATATCATATAAAATAGTGTTCTGCAAGTCTGGATACATTTCTTTTTCCCAGTCTTCCTTCTTGTTATAGTGTCATTAACCATGATCATTATTTGAAGAAACTACCAGTGCTGTGACATATCAATGATGCTGAGTATGACCACCTACTTCTCTACGATAGTTTGGTGTTCATCTCATGTAAAGTTAAGATACTGTTCACAGACCTTGCCGAGATCCCCTCCAAATCTGAGGAGTCTTATTCTCCTGTTTGGGAGAATGGAAGCCTTTAGCTAAAATCCAGCCACGGCTAGAGGATTTGGGAGAAGAGTGGGGCAGGGTGGCCCGAATACATCCAGTGGTTTCAGTTGTGTAGTGTTGCCTATGCACCTTGCTTTATTCAACAGTCTCTTTCTGGAAGATATGTAAGCTAGTATTTTTTACTACTTTTTTTTTTATTAATTGTTTACTTTGAGCCTTGGACTAGGTATTTTGTATTCCTTTTTTGTCCATTGTTATTTGATCTTCCAGTCAACCCTGTCAGATGAGAAAATTTAGGTTTGGAGTGGTTAAGTCACTTGCTCAAGTTCATAAGACAGTGAAGTGGGGAGGCTGATATTTGACCGAGGACAAATATCATAGACTGTGCATTTGGATCTGATTATTTATTATACTAGGGAATTGCTTGTGCATTTATATTCGTTCACTCCACGTGTATTTGTTAAGCGCCTATGATGTGTTAGGGACTGTCTGGATGCTGGAGATAGGCAGGTATTTTTTGCCTTCATGGAGTGAACCGTAGTGAGAGCAGATAGACATAAAATAAATAAGTAAATTATATAGTATGTTAGAAGGAGATATTAAGTGTTACGAGATGCAGCAATGACAACATACTGGTGGGGCTCCAGTGTACTGGAGAGGGGATTGCATTGATAGGGTGCACGAGGAGTTGGGATGGGCCTTACTGAAGAGTTGATGTGATTGTTGGGCACATATTTGAAGGAAGGAAGGGAATGTGTCCTGTAGTACCCAGGGAGTGTTTTAGCTGAGGGAACAGCGTGTACAAGGGCCCTCAGATGGGAGGACGCCTGGTCTTAGAGGAGTGGAGAGGAGGAGGGAGAGTAAGAGCTGGGCCAGGTTAGGTAGGGCCTTGCAGGC
Organism: Lepilemur ruficaudatus; assembly: GCA_963574885.1. Classification (NCBI taxonomy): domain Eukaryota; kingdom Metazoa; phylum Chordata; class Mammalia; order Primates; family Lepilemuridae; genus Lepilemur; species Lepilemur ruficaudatus. The sequence continues at coordinate 53,729 of CAUYRT010077880.1, read as the reverse complement.
CGAGGACTCAGGTTTTTGCTCTGGGTGGGAGGAGTGCAGTGCTGGTGAAGAGAGGCACACTGTTGGGCTCTACCAGGGTTTTAGGTTTGTCAAGTAGTTAGAATGAAGGGAGAGAGGGCCTAGAGGATGTACCCAGGGGTGTGGATATGGAGCTTAAATTGGGTTGGGAGGCAGGTGGGGAAACATGCAAAGTGGTGGCAGGACCAAGAGATGTAGATTGGGGGCTCCCTGGAGTTGGGGCCAGAGGAGGGAGGTGTACACACAGGAGCTGGTGATCTGTAAGTGGAACACATGAAACCAAGATTACAGAAGTGTGACAGTTACTGGCAGTGAGAATGCGTTTGATCTGATTGTAGAGTGTGTGGCTGAGGTGGGGGAAAGACAGAATCATTCAGGGAGAAGAGTGCAAAGAACTGAGGTCAGGAGGGCAGAAGGACCATTGATGTGTGTATTAAAATCACAAAAATTAAGGCAGACAGTCCTGTTGGACAGAATGACAGCAAGACAGAAGCTACAACCGTGTAAAAGCAAGGAGGCAGTCATTTTGCTAAATGACTAAATGACTAAAATGACTAAATCTGCCCTAGGAATGGTGATGAGGTCTGGTGCTTTCTGTGTATCTGTTCTTTCTTGTGCTCCTTGGCGTTTATTTCTGAATTTGTCTTTTTCTTTCCTGAGTTCCTTTAGTCTCTACTTCATCACTACACATTATTTGGCCATCTTTTCTAGGAGTATTTTTGTGGTCTTCCTTTAAAACTGCAATTGTCCCATTGAGTTTTTATTTTTTTAATTCTTTGGGTATTTGCAGTTATAATTTTCACCTTATTCACGTTGTGGCAACATTTTTTCCTGCTGCGTGTTCTTTGAAGGAAGTTTCACTGTTCTTTTCCATATTTTTAAATAGTCTTGTGTGTGGTTGTTATACCTATTTTTTTGTTACTCAGTGGCATGAGTTTGATTTTCCTGGCAGGAGATTCCTGTAAAGGGAGAGGGAAGTGCCGGGTTTCTCTGCTCCGGGTTCCTTTCCCTCCTCTGTATTACCCTGAGGGACTCTCTGCCATCTGCTGCCCCCAGCTCCTAGCATGGCATGGGAAGGCCTTCCCCTCCAGCCCTGATGCCACCCAGCACCTCACTGGCCCCAAGATGCCTAGCCATCTCTTTCCCAGGCATTCCTCTTCTTTTTGAGAGACAGGGACAGCCTGTGGCCTCCTGAGCACGTTCGGAGCCTCCTTTTTCCACCTTGCCCGGCAGAGTGCCTGGGACCTTCTCTACCCTGCTCTGCCATCTCCTGCCCAGGGTGGGACCTTCCCCTCCTGATTGTGACTTTTTTGCTGGTGACAGTTTGGAGCTCTTCCTCCCCTACTTTCCTCTGCAACCCCATATTCCCTGCCCTACCCACATGGCTTCCTGCTCAGGATCAGCTCTTTTCTGTTGCTTTTAGCTGTATTTACACATTTTTGAGAATTTGTCCATATTTACATGTTTTGTATTAATTTCTCCGAAAATGTAATTTCTGTGTTTTTCTCCCCTTTCTGTTTTATATGTCTTGAGGAGGGAAGAGTCAGAAACAAGCTTCCACCATGTTTCTATAGGAAGCAGAAATCCATTTTCAGTGCTTTAGAAACATCTGAGTAGGTATAATATATGCTTGCAGTTAGAACTGATCAGAAATGAGACTGCGGTGACGGTTTGGGAATCACTGCCAGAGAAACTGGAGGTGAACTCCTGATGTGGCTAATCCTCAGCTGCTTTTGGAGCATAAGGAGAATTATTGGGCCGTCTAGAGGATGACAGGAAGCAAGTGCGTTGAGGACACGGCAAAAGGGGCCTTGGGAAGACTGGAGAACTGGAGCGCAGGGCCTCACCACTGCCAGGTCGAGTCCTTGCCTCTTTGTTTCTTTACACTGACACCGTTCTCAATGGCCGTTGTTACTCCTGATTCCAGACTTCCTCAGAGCAGGTAAACTGGGCAGGTCTATATGATAAGTGATGTTAGGACTTACCTTTGTTAAAAGAGACAGCTTGTCATGGTCCAGCCATCTAGAAATCCAGATTATTGTTTACACACAATTTTTACATGGTTTGTTTTTGTATTTTATTTTTAAGAACCATGCCTGCAGATTTAACCCTTTATTAAGCTACCATAGCTTTGAAATGCCCTGAATTTCCACTTAGTTAACCTTTATGCCTTTATACCTTTAAAGTATCTGGGAAGAAAACCAATAAAAAATTTAAAATTAAGTGTATTCTAAATTAAGGTTTCTTCCTGGAGGTAGGCTATGCCTGCAGATGTTCTGCGCTGGAAAGGAGAGCACAGTAAACTTGGACTTGGCTCTGGGGGTAGAGGCTGTCCCTTCGGAAGATCCTTCTCCACCTCCCTCCTCTCTGCAGTTCGCATCAGTACTGTTACCCGCAAAGAAGATAAGCTCTCTGTTTGGGTCATAAGACAGAGCATATTGAAAAGAAAGCCACAATTATTTTAGTAGTTGTCTTTCAGATTTTTCAGAAAGTTCTTCCACTTGTGATGTGCTTTTGAGAATTTCTTGGTTTTCCTTGATATAGGAAATAGATAGACTAAGTTCATTTGATTTCTTTTTCTTAGAATTTTTTTCTGTTGATAATTTATTTTCAAGTAGCTGATATAAATATTTCTAATGATATATTTCCCTCTGCACCTTGCTACTCTGTAGTGAACCTGGATTCTAACTCTAATTATCTTTAATTTACTTAGTAGTAGCATCTTACATTCTTATAGAAATCTATGCCATTTCCAAAATGTTTTCACATTATCATCTTGTTTAATACTCTCTAAACCACCCCTTAACACAGGTAGAGGGTTTGATAGATGAGGAAAGATTTGATTCTAAAACAGAATTTGTTTCTTTTAATATTTAGGGTTTTTTAAAGATCTTTTTCAAGTGTATCACTTATATAACTGCTAGATACATGGCACTGTCAGAGAGGAGCTGACTTTTCCCTCTTAATTATGGGATATAACTATCTTGTATCAATTGATATGTATTCTTATCTCTACAATTCTAGTAATTATATCACAGATTATTAAGTTTTAGTACTCTTCAAGCATGATTCATATTAGTTTAGATATATTAATAAGAAGCTGAACTCTTAAAAAAATACTTGATAGAACTGTCTCATAAGAAAGCTCCAAAATACATGGGACAAAAACTAATAGAACTGCAAGGAAAAATACCCAAGGCCACAATTATAATTTTCAGTTCCCCCTCTGAATAATTGATAGAACCGGTAGATAGAAAATCAGGATACAGAAGATTCAAACTGTTCATCGCATTGATGTGATAGCCATTTATAGAACACTCTCTTCAGCCACAGCATAGCAAGCATTTTTCTCAAGTGCTTATGGAAGTAAGATAAGATGGACCATATTCCTGGCATTAAGCAACATTTTCAACAAATTGTAAAAGATTCAGGTCATACAGGGTATATTCTCTGACTATAATGAAGTTAAACTAGAAATCAGGAAGAGAAAGATCCCTAGAAAATTCCCAAATGTGTTAAAATGGCCTTCTAAATAAGCCATGTGTTAAAATCAAAAAGGGAAATTGGAAAATATTCTGAACTGAATGAAAATGAGAATACAACGTACCAGGAGTTTTGGGTAATAATAACTCAGGACTTAGGGGGACACTAAGCACCTATATTAGAAAAGAAGAAAGGTCTCAATGACTTCAGCTTCCATCTCAAGAAACTAGAAAGGAAGAGCAGATGAAATGCAAAGTTAGCAGAAAAAAGAAAATACAAATCATACTGGAAATCAAAGAAAACAAAAAAAAATAGAAAAAAAAATCAGTGAAACCAAAAGCTAGTTCTTTGATATCAGTACAACCGATAAACCTCTAATCTCACTGAACATAAAAAAAAAAAAAAGAAGCAAATTACTAATGTCAGGAATGAGAGGGGTGATGTCATTACAGATTTGCAAATATTAAAACGATAATAAGGGAATACTATGAACAACTTTATAACAGTAAAGTTGACAACTTATATGAGCTGGATAAATTCCTTGACAGACACAAATTATCAAAGCTCACTCAAAAATCAATAACCTTCCCAGCTTTGTATCTATTAAAGAAATTGAAATTGTAGTTTGAAACCTTCTCACAAAGAAAACTTCAGACTCAAGGACTCAAATATCTTCACTAGTGTAATCTACCAAATAATTAACTAATTGTATACAAACTGTTTGAAAAAATTGAAGAATTCATTTTTATTTATTTATTTATTTGAGACAGAGTCTCACTCTGTTGCCCTGGCTAGAGTGCCGTGGTGTCAGCCTAGCTCAGAGCAATCTCAAACTCCTGGGCTCAAGCGATCCTCCTGCCTCAGCCTCCCGAGTAGCTAGAACTACAGGTGTGCGCCACCATGCCCGGCTAATTTTTTCTATTTTTGATAGACACAGGGTTCTCACTCTTGCTCAGGCTGGTCTCGAACTACTGACCTTGAGCGATCCACCCACCTTAGCCTCTCAGAGTGCTAGGATTACAGGCGTGAGCCACTGCCCAGCCAGGAATTTATGAGGTCAGTATAATCCTGATATCAAAACCAGAAAAAGACATTAAAAAAATTATATATCAATATCTCCTCATTACATAAGTGCAAGCAATATAAACAAAATCTTAGCTAGTCAAATCCAACAATATTTTAAAAGGAAAATACATAATAAGAAAAAGCATTGGCAAATCCTACTTCCATTCCTGACAAAATTTCTCAGCAAACTAGGAATAGAAGTGAACTCCTCAACCTGGTAACAGGCAGCTGTGAAACCGAAGCTAACATCACACTTGATGGTGAAAGACAGAATGCTTTCCTCCATAAGATCAGGAACAAGGCAAGGATGTCTTCTCTTCCCAGTTCTATTCAAAACTGTGTTGGAGGTTCCAGCCAGTACAGGTGTGCAAGAGAAACAAATACAACGTCTCCAGATTGAGAAAAAAGAATTAAAATAGTTTATATTCATGGATGTGATTGTCTACGTAGAAAATCTCATGGAAGTACCAAAAAAAGCCAAAAGCCTACGAGAACTAAAAAGTCAGTTTAGCAAGGTTGCAGGATACAAAATCAATGTACAAAAGTAAATTTTATTTCTCTATACTGGCAATGAGCAATCACAATCAAAATTTGAAATTTAAAAAGAAGGCATTCACAATAATATCAAACTTTATGAAATACTTAGGGGAAATGTGGCAAAATAAGTGAAAGACCTATGCACTGAACAGTACCAAATATTGCTGAAATTAAAGAAGGCCTAAACATTTGGAAAGAGATACCTTGTTCACGGATTAGAAGACTCAGTATTTTTATTTGAAGAGATATTTCACCGAAGAAGACATACAGATAGCAAATAGCACATAAAAAGATGTTCAACATCAGTAGTTATGAGAAAAATACAAATTAAAAGCACAAGACACCACTGTACACCTATTAGAATCGCAAAGTTTAAAAGAGTGACCAGACCAAGTGCTGGAGAGGATGTGGAGGAGCAGGAGCTTTCATATACTGCTGGGGGAAGGTAAAATGGTACCACTTTGTAAAACAGTTTGTTTCTTAAAAAGCTAAATATACGTCTACCGTACTGTCCAACTGTTACACTCCTATTTATCCACAAAAAAGGAAATATGTGCCCATGTGTAAATATTTGTGCATATATATTCATAGGAGCTTTATTTGTAATGTATAAAAACTGTAAGCAACCCAAATGTCTGTTGCAATATGTTATACAATGGAATACTTCTCAGCAATAAAAGGAATGAACTATTGGTATATACAGGAGGGATGAATCACAAAACAATTATGCTGACTTAAAGAGGCCAGACACCACCCTCTCCAAAAAAGAAAGAGAGTAAATACTGTATCATTACATTTATATAAAACTCTAGAAAATGCAAGCTAATGTAAGATAACAGCACATTAATGGTTACTTGGGGATGGAGAGAGGAAGAAACAGAGGTATAGAGGAGGGAAGAAATTACCAAGTACAAAAAAAGACTTTTGAGGGTAAAGGATATATTTGCTATCTTGATTGTGATGATGGTTCTATAGGTGTATACGTATGTCCCAACTTAGAAAACTATACAGTTTATATATAGGAACTTTATATGTCAATTATATCTCAATAAAGTTTTTTAAATGTAAAAGATATGTTAATATTATTATTGTTCATTTCCGCCCTTCAAGAGAAAAACATAAACCACTTCATACTGATAGCTCTCATTTATTGAGCTGTTACTCTATCTAGCCGAAGGTGCTTACCTGCATTGTTCTCAGTTAAAGTTTATGACAACCAAGACAGAGGCGATTTCTCTTCGTTTGGCTGTTGAAGCAATTGTGGCTTGGAGAGCTGCCCAAGGTCATCAGCCAGGAAGAAGTGAGATCAAGTTTCCAAATCAGGCTATCTGGCTCCAAGTCTACTTGCTGGTCAGCATAAAATTGTACTTCTTCCTCATTGCACAGAGTGATGTGTGTGACACTGAATCGGAATCTCAGAATCATCTGTCCAGGGTTTTACTAACCATTATTTATGTCTGTGATTGGCTGTTACAAGCTCAGTTATTTTGGGTTGAGCAACAGAGATATTTTCTGTTAAACGAGAAGATAGCTGTATTCTGTCTTTAGTTATTTGGAGACAGTTACTTGAAGGTACTCCGTGTGCGTGATAGGGCGGCCTGTTGTTAGCCCTGCAGCCTGGCCACTCTATTGTCAGGCAGCATCCTCAAGAGTTCCCTGTTCCCTGGTAGCCTCTGACAGGTTGTAGTATTAGGTGGCCCCCATACCAACTTCTTACAATTGCTATAAAGCTTTTTTCCTTAAGTAATCCACTAGATGGCAGCAGACCCATGTGGAACAGAATGGATTTTCAGTGCTGAAAATGATGTAGAGCCAAAAATGGGACTGTTTTCCTTTGTGATGAAACAATAATGTATCTTTTTTGGATATGTAGGAAATAGTGTACTCTTTATGTTATGACAAATGTAATATATTCTTTAAAGTCACCTCTCTGGAAGCGAGTAATGGTACAAATAATTCAAAATTGTAGATATTGCAAAAATAATTTGTTCATTGTATCCTCAGAAGTGCATCTTGATTTAATCCTATCTCTATTAGATAAATTTTTCCTCAAGAAACTGTTTATGCTTAAAGAATTTTTTATACTTGGAAAAATTGTTTCTTAATTTTCACATTTCATGAGTTTTTTCTTTTTTAGTTGGACTTTATGCCAATTAAAATAGAGTGTGGCTATCCTATAAACTCACAGCACCCTAGGGTAGATAAAGAAATGGAACCATAAAGACTGGGCTTGGGAGAGACTCCGAGGATTATCAGTTTTCTCATCCTGATCACCATCCTGCTTGTCATCTGCCTAGAAACCTCTTGTCTCTCTCTTTCTAAGCTTATTTTTCTCAAGGATTTTTGAACATGGTCAACGGGGGTGTGGCAAAAGATCCTATGAATCACTTATCCTACTATTTTTACTTTCCAGAAGAAAAAGAACTTAGGAGATAGCCAAAAACTGGAGAGCAGTAAAATAATAGAGTGGTAGTAATATAGCAATTATGCTGCAAAAATGCTTTTCCAATACATTGAAAAAGAAACTGTAATTCTTTTTCTAAATTAAGAGCAGTAGATGAAAATAACCTTCTCAAGCCAACACCTATGATATACTGATAACATATTCTTTCTGAAAATTTCAGAAATTCAACTCAGGATACATACATGTTCAATGGAAATTTTGCAACATTGTTAACTATTTTACCAGATAGACTTAGTAACCTAATGAATATAGTCACCCCTCGGTATCTATGGGTTCCTTGTCTATGGATGCAATCAATTGTGGATTGAAAATATTCAGAAAAAAAATAACAACAATAAAAATAATACCGTGTAACAACTAAGTACATGGCATTTACTTAGCTATTAGAAGTAATCTAGAGATGATTTAAAGTATACAAGAGGATGTGCATAGGCTATATGCAAATACTATGCCATTTTATGTAAGGGACATGAGCATCCACGGATTTTGGTATTCATGGGAGGTGGGGGGATCCTATAACCAATCCCCCAGAGATACTGAGGGATGACTCTACTTGGTACATTGAAGTAACATGCTGAGTTGAGTTTGTAAATACGAAGTTTTAGTAATTTTTAATAATTAAGGACAAGGATCAGCCAGTGTTTTATGTAAAGGGCCAAATATTTTAGGCTTTGCAAGCCACCTATGGTCCCTTGCATATTCTTCTTTTTTTATTTGTTTTATTTTTTTTTTAACCCTTTAAAACAGTAACAGCTATTCTTAGCTCGGAGTGCTATACAAAACCAGGTTGCAGGCCCCTGCAGGCCATAATTTGCTGACCTTGGTGTAGGAGGGTAATGCTAGTCATGTAAAAGAAGTCTCTGGAATCTTGGCAGTTCATAAAAACTGAAGAAAGGGCAGGCATTTATTTCTTGATCAGTTTCAGCTGGGAAGAAGGACACTTGTAATTGGTGGGGCCATGAACCTTACACTGCTGGAGACATCTGAGCATCTCAGCTCAACTCCTTTAAATTACCTCTTGAAACTAGACACACTAATTTTTTTTTTTTTTTTTTTTTTTTTTTGCTTTGGCAACTGTCACACAGCTGGGGTATGAAATAATCTTTTTAAAAGTCTTTTACTTTCAGTCCTTTCAGCAAACTGAAAAGTATTTTTTGAAAATCAACTAACTATAGTTCTGAGACAAGTTACCTTATTTATCTGATTCTTAACTCTTCGTTTGCAAAATAGAATTGAACTAATACCGTATGATATTTTTTCCAAATTTGAGTTGGTTATTTTAGATTTATGTTTTCACAGGCCCATCTGATCACCTGATCAGATGATGCCTTTAATTGATCTTCAAGTATAGACATATTCAAGTTAAAAGAACACAACCAAATTAATTTTGATGTCCAAAAAGCCCTCCTATTATGTGTGCCTGGCACATAAATAGATGCCTAGTAAATGTTTGTTGAATGAATGAATGATTGAATGGATAATAAATGAGCATGACTACCTTTCTTAACTCTCCTCTTGTTTGTGCCTTATGCTTTAGAAATATATATCATTTCTTATATAAGTTTCGATCTTACCAATGCTCTTTTATGGTTCAGTTATAAAAATATTCATTGAAGGGTCAACAGTATAGTAAATTCTGGAAATACGAAAATGAATAAAACTTAGTCTTTGCCTTTAAGAGGTTTACCTTCCAGTTGGGAAGACTAATAGGTAATCTGATCATGTTAATTTATGTCTAAGTATGGTATTAGATGTTTTAGTCTCCAAAATAAAGTATCTTGTTTCTTACCCTTCAAAACCAATACAAATGCCACCTTCATTAAAGCTTTTTGGATTGTCCTCCAGTAGAACACCCATATTTCAAACAATGAGACATTTTTATAGCATTTATTGCTACTGCTGCCTCTTGGGGTTTATATGATGTTTGTGCTTTTTTTCCCTTTTCTAGATTGTATGCTGCCTAAGTGTAGGTGGCCTTATCTTCCATTTGTCTTCATGAGAGGAAACTAGCACTCATTTGTTTTTAGACAACAGATTTATCTGTCATTAAGTTATCTCTTTTATAATTAATGACATCTCTGTGGTGGTAATTGGAATTGTGTGAATGTCCTGTGGTTTTAGCATCATTCAATGATCTTTGCCTGAATCAGGTATTATATAGATAATTGAAAAATGACTTTTTAAATTCTATTATTCTTTTCTCATTTATTAACTATAATCCATTTACTTTATATTCTAATGAAATATGTAATTGTTATGGTTATTTTCAACACAATTTTCATGCCTGTAGGGTTACATGATAGTCTGTGTGCCATTGTTTTTATTTAATGTCCTGATAGAATAGGGAAGAAGATAATATTTTTGGATCATAAGTACAGTTTCACAAGTTAATGTTCCCACACAATTTCCTCTTGAAAATTAATCCATTTTTTGTTACTAATTAGATTTGAATAAGCCATTTCTTTTTTTCTCAATTAATGTTTGCTATTTTTATCTATTTATTTTTACATCTTTTTAACTGCTCAATTGCTTGTAGATACTAATTTATAACTTATTATTTCTGTTGCCCTAACATTTGTAACAATTAATATGTTAATTTTCTATTACAATAGCCGTGGAAATACAAAGAGCTCTGAATCAGCTTGGAACACCTCAAGATTCACCTGAATTGAGGCAACAGCTGTAAGTATTTAATTAAACAAGCAAAAGTGAAAAAAAAAAATGAAACCTCTTGGTCTCATTATGTTGTTTTGACAGGGTGCTGTATAGTATTTATTTACTGGAGGAAACAATGGAAAATTAATAAAGTTTTTCTTCTTCTACATTATCCATACATTTGCACCAAGCTTTTGTATAGGGTTTTCCCTGTCCAGAGTAGGCAGGTGTTTTTCTTTGTTTTGAAGATCTGGCTTACTCTATCAAAGCAGAATTTCTTTCATTGCCTTTTTTATTCCTCTTACACTGGTTGTTTCTAACAGCTTTTGAAAAATTGCACTCTGGCATCTGAATGTATGTGATTTACTTTTCATAGCTAGCAATCCCTGCAGTGACCAGATTTTTATTTGGTTTAGCTCCAATACATATTCAGTTATGTGAAAAATCTCCCCAAAAGTTTATACCTATTTCCTTGAATTTTAGAAAGCAATAGCTTCTGTTAGGAAAAAAACAGTTATAATGAAGTTATATAGTACATATTCTAGGAAATTCATATGATATTATTAGAACAGCCATAATATTTTGTCTATGGTATGTTAAAGATTTTACGGAATGTTTTTACATATTTGCTCATATACTATACGAAATTGGAGTGGGATAGTTGATCAAAAAAACTATTTCCATTTTATGCAGAAGGAAAACATATCTGTTGTAAGTTTGATGATTTGCCTAATACCATTTAAAACCTGTTAAATCTTATTTATTTTGGTGCTGTTATGGCTATAAATTTAAAGTAATATATATCTAGAAAGCGGTATTTCCAAACAGTATTAACTATAGAAGGAAAATTGCAAAGAGGAAGAAATTAGAAGACAGGTAATAGGAACTTATATTTCTATGAAATACAATGTGAAGAATTTACAGTCATCTCTAATTTATATTGTATTTTTTTAGGTTGATAGGTGTCAGGGTGGTAAAAATGCTCCAAATCTAAATAATAAGCCATTATTTATTAAAATAAAATAAAATGGAATAGAAATACGTGATTCTTAATAGTTATAATATTTTTATAGAGTTAATAGTGAAGATTCTGAATATGTAGACATGATCATTAGGATCGTCTTTTTAAAACTTTGACTATATTACTATTTCCAAAGATTTAACAAAAACATATTAAAGATAAGGTATTTGGTAAATAGAGATATAAATAATTATTTTCCCTTATCAGTCAAATATAGATATCTATACTTAACCATATTCTTACATAGTATCTCATTATAATTTTAAAGGATTCTAAGTGTGGCCAATTCATGTTTAAAATGAGAAGTACTGATGTTGCAATTTGTAAAACAGCACATTAGTACAGCTTATTTTTTAGTATAATGTTTTTTAATTAGAAATCTCACTTTCTACTTTATAAGCTAGCTAGATAAAGTATGGTATACAGTTAGCCCTCTATGCGTCCTCTGATTCAATCAACTGTGGATCAAAAATATTCAAGAAAAAAGCAATAAAAAATACAACAGTAAAAATAATACAAATTAAGCAATACAGTATAATAACTATTTCCACAGCCTTTACATTACAGTAAGCATTATAAGTAATCTAGAGATAATTTAAAGGATATGGGAGGATGTGCCTAAGTTATCTACAAATACTATGCCATTTTATATCAGGGACTGAGCATCTGTACATTTTGATACCCACAGGGGGCCTGGAACCAAGCCCCCATGGATACTGAGGGATAACTGTAATTTACTTCTTTTATTATGTTCTGTTCCCTTTACAAGGAAATGCTATTATTTTTTCCACAGCAAACTTAAATAATAGTAAATTTGTACAATTATTAGCTCTTTCCCTCCCCTTTTTAAAAAAGTATCTGTAGCATACAAATGTCCACTTAGAAAAATAAAGGCCATATACCTAAGGCCTGTGAGCTGAACAGTCTAAGGCAAAAATCTTTACTTGCTCAACTGACCTCCCAGGTGTGGGATGCAGATAAAAGGCTCCCACACCCCCAATATCTCAGACATAAAGGATGAGACATCCACTGATCTCTCAGTTTTCTTCTGACTTATCTGTGTCTCTAAATGGCTGCTGAAGTTTATTTCTCTAAGCTCAGTAAACCCTGCGTAAGTGAACAAACTGCCATGTAATATTTGCTCAATATCTATCAAAGAATAGGATCTGAAAGTGTTGTTTTACTAGAGAGTTACTAAAGTTTAACTCCAGTCTGTGAAAAAGCCATTTTTCTAACATCAGGGTTGATTCAAGTAGCAGAGTTGTAGCTTAAAGAAGTATATCAGTTCTTTGGCTGTAATGTGTGTTTTCTCACTTTAGGCAACAGAAGCAGCAGTATACTAACCAAGTTGCCAAAGAAACAGATAAGTACATTAAAGAGTTTGGATCTCTGCCCACCACCCCCAGTGAACAGGTATCAAGCTTCAACACACATTTTTGATGTATTGAATGTGAAAGAAATCAAATGCACTGTAGGATCTTTGAACTGTTATGCTAGAAAGGAAATCAGCGGACAAAAAAATTCTATTTGAGATTAGTTCACAAAACACAAAACTATATTTAATTGCTCAGGTAGTATCCTGTGGTTCAATAAAGCAAAAATTATTTCCATGCAGTTGCCCTGACCCATAATTAAGTAAGCTCTCAGAAAATGCTTCCTGAGTAATTGTTTCCTGGCCTTCCGGGACTGACTCCATGCAACATGCACACTCATTCAAGATGTAAGGTGTCCTAGGGGCACATATTTATTTCCTTGGTTACTTAATGGAAGTTATTACTTAGGTAAAAGTATAAGGTTTTATTTGCCTAAAAAAATAACTACTTTAAAATAACTTCAAAATCATCACCCAGATTTTAGCAGCATGAAAATTTAAGGTGAGAAATCTAGCATTATGGGCCTTTGCCTCAAGGTAAATATACACAGTGTTTGAACATATTGTCAAAATGTTACTGCGAATTAATTGGTAAAGCCTTGTAATTGAGGAGTGAGTGAAAATTTCAGGATTTGAACTTCACAGCTTGATTCTAGTAGGCTTTTTCTCTCTTTCCTCTAGCGTCAAAGGAAAATACAGAAAGATCGCTTGGTGGCTGAATTCACAACTTCACTGACAAATTTCCAAAAGGTCCAGAGGCAAGCTGCTGAGAGAGAGAAAGAGTTTGTTGCTCGAGTGAGAGCCAGTTCCAGAGTATCTGTAAGTATTTTAAAAGGCATTCTAAAAATGAACATGTTGTCTGTAAGGGTCTCATAAAAGTCTACCTTAGCATGATATTTTTAAGTCATAAAGATCTGTGACTATCTTAGAAATCAACATTTGAATATTAATTTTTATTTCTATTTATTATTTTTATGAAGCATGATGGTTATGTATTACTGTGGTTTTGTCCATGTTGTAGAACAAAAGATTATATAAAACTATAGAGACATATTTTTGTCAAAGAAGATTAGAGATCAAATCCTGAGTAGTATCCTCACATTGCTTTGGCACTGAGGCTTCCCATTTGTGTACCTGCTGGTCTAGACCGCACTGCCCTCCTGCATTACATGATGCTGATGGAGATGAACAGAGCAAATATATTGTATGAATGTGGAGTATAAGCCTGGAGGAAATAAATGAAAGGAGGATTTAAAGTAGAATTTTGAATTAATCTGATTTTAAATTTCCTTAGAAGCTATTACAAGTTGTTTCCTTATTCCTTAACATATGGATTCCAAGACTAGGCATGCATAGTGGCACATGTCTGTAATCACAGCTACTCAGGAGGCTGAGGTGGGAGGATCGCTTGAGCCTATGAGTTCTTTGGGCAACAAAATGAGATCCTATGTCAAAAAAAATAAAATAAATTGGTCTGCCAAGACTGCATTAAATTTTAACACGATAATATTTATTATTTGGCCCTTGAGAATATTTAATGAATTGCTTCCTTGTTATATGATTATATAATTACTTGAAGTAGTTGACCTAAAAAATTAGAACAAGAACTTCCCTCTGTTTCTCTACACAGACATGCACACACTTGTACACAAATCAGTTTAAATTATTATAAGGGAAAATGTGAGTGTTATTTATTTTTCTTATATTTGCTTTCTTTGTCCTTGTTAATCCATACTAAATTATTCAGGGTGGTTTTCCTGAGGAAAGCTCAAAAGAAAGGCACCTTGTATCCTGGGAAAGGTAAGAAATACAAAACATTCTCTAGATCAAAAGATAATTGTTCAAATCTTATATATTATAGTCCCTGGAACAGAATTAAAGCTGTCAGTATATTATATCATAAATATCGTAAGTTATTTACCAATTGAAAACAATAAGTTGAAAATTTTTCAAAATAATTACAAAGTATTTGTTATAAAATATATAAATAAATTATCCAAATAAATATTTATTGACTTGATTTTTAATATAAATTATTCCCTTATGTGAGATTTACGTCAGCCAAAAAGAAATATTCAGTTGTCAAATATAGCTTCCAAAAATTAAATACAAACTCTAAATTCATATTAGATAAAATAATATAAATGGAATGAAAAATGAATAAAATTTGATTAACATATCTGTTATATTCTTAGATTTTTTTTTAAGTGAGCAGTTCTGTGACTTTGAAGAACAAAATATCCTATTTAGTGAGTATATCTTAAATAGCAAATGAGTACCATTGTTTTGAATACCAGTCTTTGTTTTTTCCATATTGTTTTTTTTCTATTAGTCAAACTCAACCTCAAGTGCAGGTGCAGGATGAAGAAATTACAGAGGATGACCTCCGCCTTATTCTTGAGAGAGAGTCTTCCATCAGGCAACTTGAAGTAAGCCTTATGTTGCAGAGTTGGGCTGCTGCTCTGTTCTTAAGATGCTTAGATAATGCTGGGAGAGGGGTCAAGAAAGAAAGCTCAATAAATATGTCAATTTGGTGACATTTCTAATATATAAGTTAGAATAATTCCTTTTTTAAAAAATACAATCTCTTTAGTATTTGTGCTAGCATGAGAGAACATACTTTCCCCTACCCCAACTTTTAAAAATTCTATTAAGTCATCTACAGGTCACCTTAGTATTGAGAAAATATCAGTCTAGAGATAGATGTCTGTCCAGAGAGTCTGGAGTCTTCTTTTGGCACATGATACACATCATACCTGCATGAATAAGAATTTTTATAAGGCTTTAAAAGTATTTTATTTCTCTTTGCTATATTTATGACACCAAAGATATTTAAAGAATTTGGTTAAGTTATAGTGCCTGTGGAACCTACCTCATTCCTAGAAGGTAGCCTAACAGTAGTTAACAGTAACTGCAATTTATTGAAGACCTTCCATGTACTAGGTGCTATGTGATAAATTCTTTATGCTAATGATCTCATTTAGTCCTCATAGAAACTCTGTGAAGTAGTTAACTGTGTTATGCTCATTGCCATTTTACAGATGGGGAAACAGTCTGGATTCTAAGACTATATTAAGTTTTAACCAAATGTTATTTGTTATTTATTATTTGGCCTTTGAGAATATTCAATGAATTCCTTCCTTGTCAACTTAGGATCCTAAATATTGTATATTACATTGTTACTTGAAGCAATTGACCTAAAAATTAGAACAAGAACTTGATACTTGTTGATGAATATGTAAATTGCCCCACCCACCTCAAGTAAATATTTAGGCTTTTCTCTTTAATTAGACAAAATATTGAATAATAGTTATATATTGAAGCAACAAGTAAATTTATAACTTCTTTGTCTAAGAAATTTATAATTTAATTATCCAGTAATGACATTTATAACTTGACTAATCCATTGCATATTCAAATTTGTTAATATGAGACTTTAAATTTACACCTACTAGTTGTATTATTATTTATTTTTTTAACCATCCTGAATGCATTAGACATTTTATTCTTTTAAATTGTCAAATTAATGTGTACATTTTTACTGGAAATATGTCATAGAATATGTTATACTCTTGTAAGCAGTTATGGCTCATGACAACAAAACTATTAGTGATTTGCATAAAATAAACTCAGTCACCCATGGCCCTTTTCTGTTATAGATCCTTCGTTTCTATCCTGTCTCACTTGATATGTTTCATGTCACAAACATTTTAGAGAACTGGTAGTGGTTGTTCAGAGTGCTTTTAATTAGGATTGCTCATTGTGAAATATTTTCCTGATATTTCCAGAACTTATGTGTTGAATCTAGATGTATGCTCACCTATATATGAGTGCTGGTTTGGGGTTTTTTAATATTCCCCTTTTGTGGAGTGGGCACTGACTTTCTGATTGTAATAATATTTGCCTTTTCTTCTTAGGCTGATATTATGGATATTAATGAAATATTTAAAGATTTGGGAATGATGATACATGAACAAGGAGATGTGATAGGTAAGACCTACTGATTCAGATTTCGTGAGGCAAGAACAAACTGCATGCAGTTTACCTGTGATCACTTTCGTACACAAGAGTAACTGCTTCCTCTCTCTTGTGGTTTCCCTGGAATCAAAGCATAATCTCTGCAGCAGACAAAGTGTCACCCCTGGCATTATCTAAAAAGAAACTTGTTTTTGGCTTTTACTGGCTGAAATGACCAGCTTCATTTACTTCAGAAGTCCAAAGTTAATCAGCGCCTGCTGCTGCCAAGACCATGGAAGACACCATGTAACATCATTCCAGCTTATTTCCAGGGCCTTTGCTTTCAGTCCTGTTCCAATTTAATTCTCATCATGCCAAGGCCTTTTGGGATAAACTTGTGGTATTTATAATTGTGTATGCTATCTTGTCTTTTAGGTTATAGGGAATAGGTAGCCATTTGCCTGATCATTCATTCTAATAGTTTTTTGGTAGATTAATTTAGTAGCATTACTTAGATAGATGCCAGGAATTCTTTTTAAAAATTCTTTCAAAAAATTTACCAAGAATCCCTTTCAGTTTTGAATGTAATAATTCTTCAGTTAAGATATAATCATCAGCATTAATTAGGACCTTAATCATTTTTATCATTTGGAAGTCAGGAGCTATCTGTGGGTATGTCTAAAGATGCATTTTATGTATTTTCTGAATTTGGTTCAATTGAAATATTTGCACCTTTAGTTTAATATAACAATTCTTTGTCTGTTCTTACCCTCCTCTGTATCCCCAGTAGATAACAGAGTAAAATTTCAAACACCAGTTTATTTATTCATACAACAAATGTTTATTGAGTGCCTACTATAATATATCTAGGTGCAAATCTAGGCATCGGGGATTCTGCTGAAATTAAACAACAGATAAAAGACCCTGCTTTCATGGATCTTGTAATTGGGAGAGAGAGATAATTTTTTTAAAAAGGAAAGAAAAGCAAATAAAAGGTGATAAGTCCTTTGGGGGAAATAAGGCCAGGGCAGGCGGTTGGGACTGCTGGGGGTAGAGGATGTTCCTGCTTTACACAGGGAAGTCAGGTAAGGCCTTACTGATAGGTGACATTTTCATGAAGCCTTCTTAGAAGGGAGCAAGTGAGAGAACGTGCCGTAGGCAGAGCGAACAGCAGGTGCAAAGACCTTGAGGCAGAAGCACACTTGACATTTTTGATGAGTGGCGAGAGCAAGAGAGAAGTGGAAAACCGTGTCCAAGGTCACAGCAGATAGCATTTATGTAGAAGCTTGAACCCCTGTAAGGACTTTTATTTTTGATAATGAACAAGAAACCACAGGAGGATTTGCATGGAGGAATGTTGTGACCTGGCTTAGGTTTCAAAGGACTCGCTTGGCTACTGGAATAAGACCAAAAGCGAAGAGACCACTTAAAAGGCTGTTGCAGTAATCCAGGTGAGCAGTCAAGTTGGCTTGGATCAGGATAGAAGCAGAGAGGTGGTGAGAAGTGCTAGAATTCTGGGTATTTTTAAAATACAGAGCCAAAAAGATTTACTGACTGGCTTGGTATGGGTGTTATAGTATTAATTCAAGGGTGACTCTAGGTTTTGCCTTCGCCTACTGAAATAGTTGGAGTTACTATTTTCTGAGATGGAGAAATCTGTGAGTGGAGCAAGTTTGGATGGGTATAAATCAATAATTTTGGGGTATGTTGAGTTCAGGGTGCCTGTTGGCACCAAGTACAGGTTTACCAGGCTCCATGAACACGGAGTCTGGGCTGGGGATATAAATTTAGGAGTCGTCTGTGCAGAGATAGCATTTAAAGCCGTGAGATAGGGTGTGATCGCACAAGAAATAAGTCTACATAGAGAAGAGAAGGGCTCTGAGGACTTAGCCCTAGATCCTGTGAATATTTAGAGCAGGGTTGGCAAACAGCATCCATTCATTTATGCATTGTCTATGGCATAGCTGAGTACTTACGACAGAGATCGTATGACCTGCAAAGCTTAAACTATTTACTATGTGGTTCTTTGTAGAAAAAGTTTGTTGACCCCTGAATTAGAGCTCAGAGAGCTGAGGAAGAATCAATAAAAAAGACTAAAAAGAATAGCCATGTGAATGTATTGTCCTGGAAAGGAAGTGAAGAAAGTGCTTCAAGGATGATGGCTGATTGGCTGTTTCAAATATCGCTGTCAGGTCAAATAAAATGAGGATTAAGAATTGACTGCTGGATTTAACGGTGTGTGGGGCATAGGTGACCTCGATAAGAGCCGTGTTGGTGAAATAGTGTAGGCGAAAGCATGATAAAAGATAGGTTCATGAGAGACTGGGAGGAGAGCAATGGAAGATACCAAGTATAGACAATTCTTTCCAGGAGTCAAGAGGGACAGTGGAACAGAGAATGACGTCATAGCTGCAAAAATGGATATGGAATAAATGAGAGATTTTGGGTTTGTTTTTAAGATGGCAGCTGTGGGATTGATGAGAATGATTTATCAGAGAAAGAAATATTGATGGTAAGTGAGAAAGAGATGGGGTTTCTTGGACTGAGGCCCTTGAGGTATGTGATAAGGAATGGGATAACATGCACAATGGAGAGGTTGGCTCCTGCTCAGGGCGTGGCAGTTCCTCCCTGACGACCAGAGAGATGTCAGAACACACAGATAATGCATACAATTGGTAGATAGGATCATGAAAAATGTAGAAATGTCTTCTGATTGTTCCTGTTGTCTCAATGAGCTGGAAATCAAGCTTGCTGTCTGGGAATGATAATGATAATGTCTGAGGAGTCACAAGAAGTTTGAGGTGAGAGGAGAAAGTGTGACACAGTCTTCCAGGAGGGAGAGAAATGAGGTTGGCAGTCGTGACAACAGCCAGTGGCAGTTGACTGCCATTGCTTGGCAGTCGTGACTTTGAAGTAAGTTAGCATGAAGTTAGTCTTTTTTGTATCTGTGAGCATCTGTATGGGTACTGGTTGGGGATTTGTCATGTAAGTAGAGAGGGATCTGAGGATGAATGTGATGCTAAATGATTGCCCACGGAGTCTAAGCCACATGAGGAGGGAAATGAGGACATGAAGTATGTGAGGGACAGTGAAAAGGTGGTAGGATCAATGAAGGTCAGAAATTATTGGAGTCCGGGTGTTAGAAGGAGTGAGCTGTAAAAATAGCAGGTGGTGATCAGAGAGTAAGACTCTCGACATTGAGATTATGGAGCAGCTGCAAATTATGAGTAATGAGAGGTTTTGGGGTGTGACCATGGAAGGGGGTGGCCGAGGAAGGGTAACAAAGTGTTTGAAAAAAGTTTGGTCAGTGAATTGAGAGGCCAGAATATTAGAAGGGTCAGCAATTGAATATTGAAATCTCCAATATGTATAAAAAATGTTGAAGAGCGCTAAAATATTATCAGTGAGTCAGAGGCTACAATATTCAAAGAATGAGAAAAAGAGACCGTTAGATCTATAGATGTCTGCAACAAGGAGGAGTGGCTGAGTTTGAGAGCATGAGCTTTAAAACTGAGAATTGGTAGCAAGGAGGAAGACGCAAGGGTCTCTCATGCTGCAAAGTGACACCTGTTCCACCTCCAGGTCCGAGGAGGGTGGGAAGAAAAACTGCCATCACTTGAGAAGGCTGCATGGGCCTTCAGTGAGGGCTAGGTTTCAGCACACAGTAGACTGATGATGGCCACAGAGCAAAGGGTGTTCAGCACTGAGTATTTACCTTCAGTAAAAGTTGTGAGATGCTTGGTATTGACTTGGCCATTATACAACACAAACTGGGTGGAACAGAGGTGTTAGGCTGTGATGATGTAAAGTAGGATTGCATTATAAAGACAAGGAGGGATAAGGAACTGGAAAACACTAAGGACTAACAGACAAAATTTTAGCATTTAGGCCATTTTTTAGTTTCCCTTTGAGGAGATAGCAGTCTTTAAAAAATCAAGGTACCAAGTTTTTTCTTTGTGGTGAAGAAAATCCTCAGTAGTGGGAAGAAGAGGATTGATCTCCTATTTTGCACACTGGTCTTAAGATAGAACAAGCTGAGGAGTTTGAGACTGAGACAGGCCCTTTTGCTGCCACTGATTTGGTACTGCAGGGTGACAGTACTCTTCTGGGGTTGCCGGATAGAACTGGAGTTGTGCTGTAACGAAGATGATCAAGTTTCTTTTCTTCAAATATCTGTGTGTTGCTTGGAACACCTGAGAAACAGTAGAAGGAGGAATTATAGCCAGCTTAAAATACATTTGACTTTGGTATAACCTTTGAATAATAAGCATATTTAATCTTACTTATCTTGAATGAAATGTAGTGATTTGTTACTGGAGCTTCAATACATGTTTAACAGTTTTGTGTGTGTGTGTGTGTTTTATCTTAAAGATAGCATAGAAGCCAACGTAGAAAATGCAGAGGTACACGTTCAACAGGCAAACCAGCAGCTGTCAAGGGCAGCAGATTATCAGGTAACGTTAACTGTAACGGATTTTCTTATAACTTAGCCTGAGGAGGGTGGGAAGGGGGGAAGAAAGAGAATGAATGTGAACGAGAATGAATGAAAATGATCAAGTTGAAAGTGGCTGGAGATGTTAAATTTTAACATTTTAAACTCAGACCCCTATGAGGGATCAGAAGTAATGTCAGTCAGCTTGAAACCAGTTTTAGCCTGTGTGTATATTCTCATGGTTAAACTAGACTTGTTGTGGCCCACAGGGAGGGAAAGTTTATTGTCTGAGTTACAGTAGACAACTGCAGGCTTTTCTGATGCTGGTGGTCTCTGATGTCCTTGTGACATTTCTACTCAGAAACCTCTTTGATAGACTTCTCCCTCCATTCCTCGCTGTTCCCTTTTACCTTTCCTTTCTTTTTGTCAGTGGCACTCTGCACTGCAGAGGCAAAAATTCTTGTCTTAGAGAGATATCTTCAAGTCTTATGGAAATCATATCAGCTTGGAGTGTCCTTATTCATTATGTATTCTGTCAACATTCAGCAGACCCTTCACCAGGAATGAATTCTTTCTGAAATGAAGCAGGTTAATATAGGGAGTCCATATGTATGTGTCGAATATAAATTATGCCAAGTACTATACAAATATTAGAACCATGAACTATTAATAAATCATACAATATGTAGACCTTTGATGTGTAGCAAGGATAAAGCCAGGTTTTGGGGGAACCCCTAAATACCATGTAGCATTTGATTTCCCTTTTAGAATTCCCTCTTCTGTTGTTCATGATTATCATTTTCTTAGACCTTGTTAACTTCTTACAAAATATCTAAGATATTTTCACCTTCTTGGATATTTTCAATTGTTTTTCACTTTTATCACTGACCTTGGAAGTTGCCTTTCATGTCACTGCCATTTTTTCCCGTGGACAAATTACTGCATATTCAGTGATATGTAAATAACAATGAAACTGTATGGAGATTCCTGAGTTATAACCAATTGTATTCACTGACAGGACAGAGTGACTCCTGTTTGTCGTCTTTGTGCATGTAATTCAGATATGCAGCTCAGCAGAATTGGTATCACTGCATCATGGACTTTAGGTGTCCCTCATGAATAGTTGAAAACACACGCGTGTGCACGCACACACCTGTGTGCACACATGGTAATCTGTAAATGCCAGAAGTCTTGTGGAGCTGTTAGCATGTGACTGCTGAAACTTAGTGTTTAACAGGATTTATCACTGACTAGGTTCACATGTTGTTTTGCTTTACTTTTGGATTTTGGGGGGATGTAAATGTATCACCAAGTTTTACTTTTCCTCTTCCTCATGGAAGGACATGCCTAGAGCCACCCTGGGGAAAAGGCACGTGTCTTCCCAAGCTGTACCCCAGATCTGGGAGCTACCCCCAAACTTAATTCCCTCAATCCCTGAAGAGTGGGAAGAGGGTCAAGCTACACAGATGTTGAGAAAAGTGGCAGCTTTCTGGTAGTTCTACATGGAAGCCTTGATATGTTTGGGTGAACCATGAGCATAAAGGAAGGTAATAAATGCTCTTATCACTGCAGCACCCAAAGACCTCATTACCCCACACTAGGGGGCATACCCCTGAGCAATATATACCATAGTGGAATACCCACAATGACTCGGCAAGGTACATTACACATTTTCTGTAGTAACCAAGTGGAGTCTGAGGAAAATATTTATGCATGATGATATTCAAATGTTAAAGAAATTGTGTTTAATACTTGAGGAGTCTTCAGTTGAAAAATTAGATAAGTATGTGGAATACTGAAATTATTCATGGTTTTCAGGGTAATTTCAGACTCAGAAACGTACCTTTTTGTAAATTTTATGGTGCTTCTAATTGACATAAGGTAAATTTACAAATTTTTCTACTTTGTAAGAAAAAGGATTCCTGCTTGTTGGTGTGAGATACACAAGCCATTAAAGAAATGCAGAAATCTACTACTGGGCCAGGAATGAAGAGTGGAACAAGATTCTTAACCTTTGTATTTTAAATGACAGCATTATAATTTTGTTTGCTCTTCGGTTTTTATTTGTATGTTGAGATTTTGAATGCAGTTTCCATTAATTTTAAAGAATGGAAATAATTTTGGAAACTAACAAATAATTACTTTAGGAAAGGTTGCCAAACATTTATACTTGTGGATATTTTCAGAGAACTCATTTTTAAGAGAAATTTTTAAATAAAAGTTAAAGAATTTATAAGCTTTGAAGCTCTTCTTTGTTTTTGTACATAGGTATATACCTCAGTGTGTTGTTAAGTCAGTAACTTTTATTTCCCAATGTCTTCCGTTTTAAGCCCAGCCATACTCCCCAAAATACTACCAACAAACATTGAAAAATTGTTTCCTGAATTATAGCATTAATTCAAGAAGAATATTTTTTGAAAGAATAGTGCCATATATATTGAAGAGAGTTTTGAGAAGCAACAAACACACCCAGAAATCTGAGGGCAAAAAACCACTATTGATTTTACTCTAGAAATGAACCAGATTATTTTCGGTTGCTACAGAGATACTCTACTAAATCTGTAAACGTTTTTTTGTTTTTGCTTCTGCAGCGCAAATCCAGAAAAACCCTGTGCATCATCATTTTTGTCCTTGTCATTGGAGTTGTGGTTATCGGTCTCATCATATGGGGAGTGCATGGCTAAGATTATAAAGGAGCACACTATTGCACTACATTATCTGAATTATGTAGGAATATTCCTGTAATTATGGGGGTTTTTTAATTATTATTTTAAAGCTTTTGTGAAAAGGATGCTTCCCATACTTTGTTATTTTTATTGGGGGGGGTTCCTTTGGATTAAATCTGATATTTTCTAATAATGAAAGTTTTTCTAAATGTTGCTGATACAACTTTCATGCTTTTCAATTTAGTAACTGTTAAGTTTTTGCCCAAATTGTATATGCCTTTCATTTATAATTTATTTACCCTGTTTGACGTAGTTTTTGGGATTAGTAAATTTAAAGATGTGTGTGTTCTGTGTGCATCTCTCTGTCACTATGTAACATGCACCCAGATATGTGTTACTTCGATTAAAAAATCTCACATTTAATTTTGATTTGGTTCAGCAGAGAGAGAAAATATTCTCAATAACTTAAAAAAATTAACATGTCCTTTTGTGGGTTTTTTTGTGGTTCACAACAGGCACAAATTATTTCACTTTTCTTGTTTTCTTTTAAAACCCTCGAAACCCTCGTTTACTCTGAATGAAATGAGTGAATAACTTCTTAGTATATTTCGTACTTGTGATGTGTATATATTAAGCATTGCTGTAGATTGCTTAGTAAAATTACTAAGGGTAGATTGTTTTTACATATGGTCTATTTAAGTCTGATGTTTACTAGGAAAAGTGTAGTTACTATAAATGTTTAATGTAATTTGGAGGAAGAGTATGAAAAATCAACACCAATACCTACTGTGTTTGGATTCTAAAGATCCCAACTTGTTATTCCACTAAACTATCTTAACAATACCATCTGGTTTTATGAACCATTATTTACCTTCCTTATACCCTATAGAACAATGGTTATATAAGTATCTTTGGGTCAAAATTACTTTTGGGAAGTAACTTCCTCACAATTACTGTTTTTGAGCACCTGACACTTAAAATTTAGTGTTTACCTTGTGTGCCCTTTTGTATTATATCATCCTTCGTTAGAAAACCAATTGGATGTTTGCCAGTTGACTCACCTGCATTTTTAAATCAATGTTTTAATGCACTAATCTAAATTCTATGAAGAACATTATCTTGGTTTATAGTTTGTATTTTATAATGTTCTCATATAGCAGTTTGGTAGTGGAGGCAGTGTTTAACATGGGCAAGCTCTGAGAATTCAAATGGGAGCAAATAAAACATTAAGAAACTAAACTGTATCGTTGCAACCAAAATAAAGGTGATTTAAAAGGCCTCTGGATAGGCCTGTTTCATGAGGACTCTTCCTTCCAGGAGACCAGTGCTTACCTGCCGTTGTGGTGCTGTGCTACCTGAAGTCTCCACACTGGGCATGTCACCACATGCACTGTAGCCATTTGACATCTTCCTGGAGCATTGGTTTACTTAAAGTTTTTATTACCTATTTTGTCTCTAATAGGTAGAAGCTGCCTTTTGCATTTCAGCAAAACTCAGTTTTTTCCACAAAAGAGACTATAGATAGAAACTTTTTTGTGAGTGAGTGACTGGAACTTAGAACCTTCACGTTTCCAGAGAATTCACACAAATACCCCCGTTCTGAGGTCAGTGCCAGCCCACCAGGCCTGCTCAAATGTGTTCGTTCTTTGCAATTGCTCAGAGGTGCGTGCCGTTTCATGTGCTAAACTACCATCTTATGTCTTTTTAAAAGTCCTGATGGCTTCCACAAGTCAGTTCAGTTTTTTTTTTTTTTGCCACAGTTGTACTTGATAAAATGTTTATTCTTACATTGGCCAAGTACATTTACTTATTTTCGTTTCATGATGAGTTCCCAATGACAACAAAAGCACTTAAAAATTGGCATAATTTTAGTACCTTTATTTAAAGTAATAATTTTAAATTATTGCTTTAACTGGGACACTGATCAGTGATTTAAAACAGGAAGTTGAATGATTTGCATTCTTTTAAGAAACTTTGAGAGAGAAATTTACCCAAAATATTTGGAACACAAAAAGAACAGTCTTGATTAGAAAAAATTAAATGAAAAAAATAGTACAGTAGCCAAATAAAAAAAATTCTTGGAAGTTTCCCCTTAGGTCAGTTTTAGAATTGCTGTCAGTGGTGAAGATTACACTATGGAAAATAAAATTAGAGTTGTTTTCATGACGCACAGTGTGTCTGAATCTGAGTCAAACTGAAGAAGTTTCCTTATCAAGTGACACATGTTCATTTTAATGTGCTCAAAAGAAATACTTGAACACAAATTGAGATTGGTCAGCCTCGTAAGTTGAGTGACAATTTGGCATTAAGTATTTGGCTGTTGTTTTTGTCATTAAATGTCATGAAAATGTTTTGGTTTTGCGAAATGATGGATGGCAAAAGAGTAACTGGTGTCATTTCAGCTCAGTGCAACTTGTTCTTCAGTAGGCATGGGATTGTCTACTTAAAAAAGTATAGACGTGGGCACAGATGGAGCTCAGTCTAGGATAGCCACCGTGGATGTCGTGTCTGGAGTCTGGCTCGCTGGGTGCCCCGGCAGCGTCTACGTCAATGACTGAGAACGCTGCACCTTGAAGAGGTTGCCACTGGGTTGTAAAGTGTCTTCACTGCTTTTGTTAAAAATGGTGAAATTTTGTACACAAAAAAAGTTGTGTTTTAAATATCCGTTTTTTAGACAAACCTATAATGAAGAAAAATGACTTTAAAGGCTTCTTGCTCCATGACACAGATCTGTGGTTTATCAAGTACAGAATAGTTTTTGTAGTTGGTGTCATTTTTATTTGTATCTTCATGTAGAAAAAGGAATGTCATCATAAACGATAAAACATGTATAAAGAAAATAAAGTCATTGTCCACCTTTATAGCTAAGATTCAAAAGAATAACTTACTCAGCATTTTTTGAAAGTCAGAATTGAATGTGTTTGTTACACATGGCTAGTTTGCTACAATATAAATAAAGTTTCAGAATGGGCTGAAGCAAGTTGATTGAGGAATTTATGAGTTGAATGACATTTTCGGCTTATTAGTATTAATAGTAAATAAAGAACATCAGTCATTTTTCGTTCCTCAAAAAAAACAAAGTTGTGTATTTTCACGATTCATTAAAAAAAAAAAATGAACCTGTGATTCTCAGACCTGTTAGGTCTACCATAAGATTTTAGCAATTTGACCTGCCGGCAAGGAAACACACTTATCAAATTTTACACCAGCAGGAGCCTGAGAGTATTGCAGTGTACCGCTTCTCTGACAAAATTCATGACATCTCTGCTTAACAACTGCCCTAACATAGTTTATAAATCAATGAAGATAAAACCATTTTCCCCAAGTATTTAAGAATTTGTGTCCTCAAAATACTGTGACACAAATTACCTGGAGATAGAAAAAGAAATTGCCTGGTTGTCAAACATGTAGGATTATCTTTCTTCATTTCAGCTGGATTTTCTGATGTCAGTAGACTCCATGAAGCAGCATCTTTCACTAAGTTAACAAGACAGGTAGGAAACTTTTTTCTTTAATGCTGATGTTAAATGTTTCAACATTTTGGTTAGGAAAACTAACCACTTGATGCATTGTTAATGTAAAATGTTTTAATATATGGAATTTGAAGCTTCCAACATCAGAAGGGTGGGTGAGGGAGGTATCTGCAGCACCAAAGTGGGTGGATCTCAGGAGCTGCCCCAGGGACTGCTGTGAATTTTGACATCCAGAAACTTCTGCTGTCTCAGCCTGCAGCACTGACACTGTGAGTGTCAAGGAGCTGTCACCAGCTGTCTCAGCTGTTAATAGCACCAAAGCAGGCTCCTTGCAAGAGATCCTGAAGCTGCTGTGAAACCCATGTCCGCTGCCTGCCCACACAGCCTTGGAGGAAGGGGACAGCCTCTCCTTTTCTCTGCCTTCCACATTTCATGGAAATGTTTCTTCTGGGTCAACTCTTAACTTAGAACCGGAGAGAAAAGAAGTTTTTGGGAAGTGTAGTTTCTGCCTTTGCCTGAAATCCGGAGGACATTCTAGAAGATAGGGAGCAATGATGTTGAGGTTACAGTCCAGCACAATAGTGAAACAAACACTGGGGTATACAGAGAGAGTACAGATCACATGAAGCAGGATCTCTTCTCTTCCATTAGGGTTTCTTTGATGGAAAAATTTAGAAGCACTGCTTCTAGATGGTATGCTAGTCAATTTTTCCAACCAAAACAAAATCTGAAGACTCCGGGACCCCAAATCCTAGCACAGTTTTCTTCCTTCCTTTCCTTCTTCCCTCCCTCCCATAGTAGTTGCTCAATAAATAATTGACTTAATGTTGCACTTATTAGGGATTAGTTTTTTGCCAGGCTGCTGCATGCCTGGGCACAGAAACTTCAAGAGTGAACCTAAAGAATATGGTCCCTGCCCTCAGGGAGCTTACAGTTTGGCATTTGGCATATAAAAAGCACTTAATGTGTTAAAGAAAATGCCAGGTGAGAAATTTCAGAGGAATTCAAGGAAGGAAGAGAATGTGTGAGAATTAATTCATCACCTTTTGGGCCACCTAGTACCTATCATCTGGGCACCATTTACTCTTAAGGACCAGCCTCCTGTTTATCCTATTTTCCCCTTACCAATTGAATTTCATTTTCTTTTCTCAATTAACAGACTACTGGTAAATTGCTGGTTTTCTAAAGATGAGCTACTAAGTGAGTCATAATTTGTGTGTGATGTCTCCAGAAAGGAGCTATTTTGGTGGCAGCGGCTGGATTCAGAGCTAGGGCATCCTGTTAGTCAGGGCTGACATTTATAGGACATGTATAGAGTTACTGCTCCCAATAGAGGGCAAAGCACTGGAAAGAAGGGTGAGAGCTGATGGGAATCTGGTGTCTGTATTTCGTCAGAAAGCACTCAGCAAAAGCATTAAGTATGCTGCTTGTAAAATATACCTTAAAATGTTTTAAATTTAACCCTATCCCATCCCTTGGCAAATTTTTGTTTAATCAAAAGGGTATAAAGAAGAAAACTCTCTCACTGGCTCATGCCATTTTCTCATAATTCAAATACTGAACCGATATGCCAATTTTAATTCTTTGTTTTGGTAATCATTTGGTTACCATGAAAATTATGTAATATTTATCTCCAAACAATCTTAAATTTGAATGCAGAAATAGAACTAAATAACACACTAAATAGACACTGTTGCTTCTGGCAAGTTTTTAAGAGGTTGGTCACTTAATTACTCAGAGTGGGATTCCTGTAGGTTTTGCGCACTGATGGCATTTCTGCTTAGAATGTAAGTGGTGGAAGGCAAAACCAGATTTCCTGTGCAGTCGTTACGTGCATAACACTCCTACTTGTTTTAGAGGGAGTCTGCTAGAACTGAACTGCGTCTTTAAATAAACTTGAAAGGGCATTAATTCCCACTTTGGCCAACCCAAAGTACAAATTTTTAAGTGTTTACTGTAAGTACTGTTAGACAGTAGTTACTAACTCCAAAACCTATTAGCATTGGTAGAAAACTTAGAAATGCAGTTATTTAGCCTCAACTAAGACCTCACTGATCCCTAGTTTCACTTTCTGGACGTTTTTTCAACTGTGTAGTGGTAGACCCAAAATACTGAGCCTAGACTAGGAGAAACAGAATCTATTTTCTAGAAATTAGAGTTTCAGCCCAATAATAAGATGCAAATTTTTCCGTTTTTATTAACTTGCATAGCTAAAGACTTGATGGCTTTCGTATCAAAGCTAATTCTTCTGTCAGTAACAATAAAGCCATATTTTAGTGGGGAATATTTTATTTTGTTCTTTTTTTAAACTTAGGTGCTTTTTGGTTATTTTGAGTTCATTTCAAGGCATTTAAGTGTGCCTACTACATCTGACCTCTTTCCGGGGCCAAATTTAATGTTTTAACTTCACTAAAGTTTACCATGGTTTTAACATTTAATAATTAATATTATCCTGCAGTGGGGGATATATGCCAAAAGTCAGTAAGATAACCTTAGTAATATTCACATTAGTTCTATCTTGGATGCAATAGAATATTTCTTGTTCAAATTTCTTGTTCTGTTGTCTTTATGTCTTTTCCTGGTCTGTGGTCAAATATTTTTCTTAATAATTTAGAAACTTTCTATGTTGTATCAAATTTTTTTAAAATCTGGAATGGAGGCAAGTGACCAACACTTTTCTTTGGAATGGCGTGGATGTTTCAAACAAAGAGCCTATTCTCTATAAAGTATAAAATATGTTTAATGCTAATTTTAATTTAATTAAATTTTTGTTTCAGCTAACTATATTCACATGCACTTGTAAGAAATAATGTGGAGCTCTCTCTCGTGTACCTTTCACTTAGTTAACCACAGTGAACATCTTGCAAAACTATAGTACAGTATCACAACCAGGATATTGGCATTGGTACAGTCAAGATAGAGAACATCGCCATACAGAACATTTTCCAGCACGACAGTCCGTTTTGTTGCCTTCTGTAGCCATCCCCACTTCACTCCCATCCCCACTCCCTCCTTGGCAACCATAATCTCTTCTCCATTTTTATATCTTTTTGATTTCAATAATGTTATGTAACTGGAAACATAATAGTATGTAACCTCGGGATTGGCTTTTTACATTTAACAGGATGCTCTGGATTGTTGTGTGGGTGTCAAGTCTATCAATAGTTCCTTCTGAGTGCGAGTATTGTCCTGTGGTATGAGTGTACCTCAGTGTGTGTAACTTGTTCACTTGCTGGAAGACATTGGGTCAGTTTTGGCAATTATAAATACAGTTTGCAGTTGCTATAAATATTTGTGTAGATTATGTGAACATAATCTTTATTGTTCTGAGACAAATGCCCAGTAGTGCACTTGCTGGATCATAATAGTAGTTCAATGTTTAGTTTTTAAGAAATTGCCAAACAGTTTTCCCGAGTGGCTGTACCATTTTACATACCCATCAGTGGTGTACGAGTGATCTTGTTTCTTCATGTCCTTGTCAGCGTTTGATGGTGTCACTATTTTTTATTTTAATCATTCTGATAGGTATATAGTGATATCTCATTGCAGTTGTGATTTACCCTTCACTAATGGATAATGATGTTGTTTTATATGCCTATTTGCTGCCTGTGTTCTTTAGTGACATGTTTCTTCATGTTTTTCCCTGTTTTTCTAATTGGATTTTTTTTTTTGTTTTGAGTAGTTTTTTAAAAATGTATGTTCTCGATACTAGTCCATTGTTGTGTGTGTGATTTGCAAATACTTCTTCTCAATCAGTAGCAGGTCTTTTCAGTCTCTTACCTGGGTCTTTCACAGAGCAAAAGTTTTAATTTTGATGAAGTCCAATTAATCAATTTTTATTTTTATGGATCATGCTTCTGGTATGACAAACTCTTTGTCTAGCCCTAGATCACAAAGATTTTTCTCTTTTGTTCTCTTCTAAAAGTATTATAATTTTACATTTTACTTTTAAAGCTATAATCCATTTCAAGTTAATTTTTTATAAAATATCAGACAAATCTAAGTTCATTGTACTGGGGGCATGAGTGTTCCATTGCTCCAACACCATACGTGATGAAAAGTCTGTCTTTCCTTAAATATTAGTAAGTCTTGAAATCAAATAGACTGATTGCTTCTACTTTATTCTTTTTCAAAATTGCTTTAGCAACTCTAGTTCCTTTGTCTTTCCGTATAAATTCTAGACTAATCTTGTCTATATACAAATACTGTGCTGGGATTTTGATAGGAATTATGTTAAACCTGTATATCAATTTAGGGAGAGTTGACATATTTACTATGTTGAGTCATCCAATCCGTGATCACAGGATATCTGGTTTTTTTAAATCAGTATTGTGTAGTTTTCAGCATACAAGTTCTATATATGTTTTGTATAGATTTATACCTAAGCATTTTATGTTTTTCTTTTGACGGAATAGAAATGGTATCATATTTTTGAATCCATGTTGACATATTTATTGTAAGTATGTAGAAATATAGTTCATTTTTGTATTTTATCTTGTACCCTGAGTCCTTGCTGAGCTCACTTAATTAGTTTTAGGAGGTTTTTGTTGATTCTTTGGGTTTTTTTTCTTACATAGACAATCATGCCATCTGCAAATAACCAATAGTTTTATTTCTTCATTTCTGATCTGTTTGCTTTGTATTTCCTTCCATTGCCTTAATGAAGTGACTAGAAATTCTAACACTGTTGCATAAGAGCAGTGAGAAGGGAGATCCTTGATTTGTTTCTGGTTTTAGGAGGAAAGGATTCAGTGTTTCACCATTAAGTATGATGTTAACAGTAAGATTTTTTGTATATGCTGTTGATGAAGTTAAGGAAGTTCCCTGTATTTCTGTTTTTCATGAGTTTTAATCATGAATTGGTGTTGAATTTTATGAGATGCTTTTTCTGCATTAATTTATATGATCATGTGATTTTTCTTCTTTAGCATGTTAATATGGTAGATACATTGATTGAATGTTGAACAAGCCTTACATCCCTGGAATAAACTCTGCTTGTTCATGGTGTATATTTTTGTATATTGCTGAATTCCATTGGCTAGCGTTTTGTTAAGGATTTTGCATCTGTATTTATGAGAGATAGTGATGTGTAGCTTTTTATCTTTGTAGTGTTTTGTCTGGTTTTGGTGGGTAATACTAGCTTCAAAATGAATTGTGAAATATTCCTTCCTTTTCTGTTTTCTAAAAGAGACTGTTTCAAATTGATGTTAATTCTTTTTAAGCATTCCATAGAATTCTCTAATGAAATCATATAGGCCTAGAGATTTTTTTGGGAGAGAATCTTTAATGATTACTTCAATTTTTATAAAACCTATAGGGCTATGTAAATTACCTATTTCATATTGAATGAGTTGTGGTAGTTTGTGTTTGGAGGAATTAGTCCATTTTATCTAAATTGTCAGATTCATGTGTATAGAGTTGTTTATAGTATTTATACTTTTGATGTCTATAATATTAGCCCCCATTTCATTCCAGATATTGTTAATTTGTGTCCTTTTTCTTCTATTTTTAGTGTATCTTGCTAGAAGTTTGTCAATATTGTTGATCTTTACAAAGAACCAGCTTTTTGTTCCACTGATTTTCTATATTGTTTCAATGTTTTCAATGTCATTGATTTCTGCTTATATTTTTATTTCTTTTTTCTTTCTTTCCTATGGGTTACTGGGACATTTTTTAGAATTTCATTTTAATTTGTCTATATTGTTTTTAGTGTGTCTTTTTGTATAGCACCGTAGTGGTTGCTCTAGGTATTACATTATAAATATGTAACTTAAGACATATGATGATATGTGGTATCATCACTTTGTCAGTTCTAGCCAACTGTAGAAATCTTACCTCCTCTTATGTCTCTTTCTCTCCTGTTTATAATTGTCTTAAATTTTTCCTGTACATGCCTTGAGAATTTCTTTAGTGTTACAATTTTTGTTTCGACCATCTACCATGCTTAGAATTTTCAAAAGGAGAAGATATTTACCCATATTTTTGTTTACTAGGCTCATTCCTCCTTTCTGATATTCTAAAACTCTTTCATTTATCATTTTCTTTCTATTTCAAGAACTTCTTCTAGCCTATTATTATTATTACTCTATTGACAACAAATTCTGTTAGTTTTCCTTTATCTGAAAATGTCTTTTGATTTTTTTCCTTCATTCCTGAAGTGTTTCACTAGAATTCTAGGTTGATAGTGCTTTTTTCCAGCACTTAAAAATTGTTGTGTCACTCCCTTCTGGCCTTCATAGTTCCTCATAAGAAATTCACAGTTTTTCAAATTGTCTTTTCCCTGTAAAGATTAGTCGTCATTTGTTGTTTTTCCAATATGTACAGTTTACAAAAAATGAAAGCATAAGGATAGAGAAAGACAAAAAGTAGGATTAGGGAAAATAATATAATGAGCAAAAAATGTAGCCTTTTTTTATCTGGTGAAGTAGGCAATTTATATTTATTGTAACTATTCATTTACTGTGGTATTTCTTTGCCTTTTCTATGCCTTTTCTCCTTTCTTGCTTTTTTTGTATCTACCAAAGTTGAGATTTTTGTAAGTCGTTTTCCTTATTTCAGAATATTTTCTTTATACTGATTCAGAAGTTATACTTTGTTGCTTTTTTTTAAATGGTTATCCTTGAAATTTTACCATAAATACTTAGATCAACAAGGTGTATCTAAAGTTATTCATTATCTTAACATCCGTCCTAAAGTGTATAAAGTTCGTGAAACACACAATGCATATCAATATATCAGTATCAGCCCTTATAAATATTAAGGTGAAAAACAATAGGGATAAAGAGAGTCTCAAAAATAATAGAATTTTCAACTAATGAGGCAGGTATAACAGTTCTAAACAGTTAATAAACAAAGTAGAAAAATTAAAAACAGAATGGCAGAGAAAAGTAGAGAACCCTATTATATTGTATTTCACATACCTCTCAATTTGTAGCTCAAGCAGCAAAAAAAGTAAGCATTTAGAAGAACGCAATCACCAAAGTTGATTCAATTAATACCTAAAGAATCATGCGTCCCAAAATTAGAGAAAGTACATCTTCCTCAAGCATGCATAAAAGATTTAGAAGGAAAACAATAGAAGAATGTTTTATGACCTCTGATGAGGGAATTGGTTTCTTAGAAAATATGCAAAGGACATTAAGAATAATCTACATAAAGCCAACCACAATTTATTTAAAACTTCTCTGGAAATGGTGTTGTTAACTGATTAAGAAACACTTCAGGCCATTCAGCTGGGCAATGTCTCATAATCTAAAACTCTTTCCACTACACGATAGGTGTTATCTGATTTTAGGATCTCTTTCTTAAAAACGAATACATGGTGTCAAATGTCACACACACCAAAAAAACCTATTAGTATTTCTTTTTACTGATATAAAGGAGATTTTCTTTAAATCTCAAGAGATATGGAATTATTTCTAACAGTTATATTTATTAGTTTTCACTGAGTCGTAATAAAAACAGAAATTGTCAGTATTTCTCGGTTTCCTACTCAGCATCTATGATGCCCTTGTCAGGTCTTACAGGCTCCCAGGCTTTCCTTTGGAGTATTCTCTGTTTTCTGTTGGTTAGCCAAATGCTTTGAGTGGAATATACTCCACCCTAACTCCAGAGATAACAGGGATTGCTTTACATAGATCAGTCATCCTAATTATGTTCTTTTGCCATAGAGATTGATTCAGGGATGCGCAGAAACCCAGTCTAAGCAATCACCTTGCGACTTACTCTCCTCCAACTGCTGATCCAGTTAGGGCAGTGTGTGGAATGTGGTGCTCTGGATGTGAGCCCAGACATTAACGACACATTTTAATGCTATGATGGAAGACACAGCTTCAGGACAAAGGCATGAGATTGGGTAGAGTCATTTATTCACTAAGCGTTTGGTGAGTGCTTAACAAATGCTGGGCCCTGAGAAAAAGCAAAATCTTATTCAGTGCATTCTGACACTGGGCACAATGAAATAGTTGATAGTTTCCACACTTAATTAGAAACAAAGATTATCTCTTAAAACCTCATCCTTGTATCTAGGAAGACTTGTGTTTTTGCAATCAGAAATTTAAGTTCCAGAAAAAGAACAAGACAATGAAAAACATTGTATGAAAGGTTTTATTCAAACTTTTTTCAGTTGACAGTTTTCCACCCCAATCATCATGATGCTGAGAGGCTTGAGAAACACAAGTGACTCTGTGTTCAGACCAAGTACTTGGCCTCAGGAAGATGAATGATCAGGCCGACTCACCATATGATTATAAGGGTCAGGTAGTTTAAAAAGAAATTACAATCTGAATTGAACCAAGGATGAACAGTGTTGCTATTGAGCTACAAATCCCAGCTAATAAGCATAACCTTGTAAAGAGAGGTTAGTGTTTGGGAAACTGCATGTTCTTGCAGAAGGGCAAAGCTTTTGCAATATAAATAGTTGTAAGGGTACTAGCTTTCATCTTTAATGCCTTAACCCTCTGTGTTTAGAGTTTTTGCATGCAGGGCTGAATTGGGAATTTTAGAGGCCCCAAACACTAAAAAGATTGTGATGACAACCTCATATGCAATTCGAAAGAAAATTTATGTTTTCAAAATGTTATAAAACTCACATGAATACTGAAATGAAATGGCTTTATTTGTAGATTTTATTTCAAAGCACAACGTAACTTCATCAGAGTTAAACCTTTCTTAGTCGTTTCTGATTCCTCTGTTTTGCTGGTGCCCTCAAATAGCCTGTTGGGTGATAATCCAGTATTGATTGCATTACAAGTGCTTACTGATTTTTCTGTAATTTTCCAAAATATAGAGAGGAAGAATGCCATTTCAGAGAGGAATTGGATCACTTATGGCAAACAGTATGCTTTGATTTGGGCTCCTCTAGATTCATTTTCTTCCTGAATAGGCCTACTAAGGAGCATCCTTCAATCCTGAATGTATCCCTCTATTACATGATGACAGAGTAATACAGATTTTAGAAAAACAATGCAGGTGTTAATCTTAACTTTGTAGGATGTTTAGTTTACCCTGAACATGATTGGAGGAGACACCTAGATAGGGGAGGGTCTCTGTGATTCACTGTGATCAAAAGGTCACATCAGGCCTATTGCTCTGGCAAAATTTAATTTCCAAGACTTGGTAGAAATGTGCCTCAGAGGAGGATAGTGAGGTTGAGCCAGTCATTTCTGACTAAATAAAGAAGAATGCTTGAAAGTCTGCTCTTTCCTCATCTTCAAAGCTGTTTATAATTTGGAAAGTGTTCTTTCCTTTTTTAAAATCATAATATTAAGAGCAAGTTAAAAGATCAACAGTTCCTGCTTAATAATTCCAATATGACATTTGATTATTATTATGGGGCTTTTTGTTTTTTTTGTTTTGGGGTGTTTTTTTTTTTTTTAGCCTGAAAACCTCCCAGAGCTCTGTGGAAAAGAGCAAAGAAAAACTGACTCTTTTTGGTAGAGGAATGATTTGTTAA
The DNA here is from genome assembly GCA_963574885.1 of Lepilemur ruficaudatus. Lineage (NCBI taxonomy): Eukaryota > Metazoa > Chordata > Mammalia > Primates > Lepilemuridae > Lepilemur > Lepilemur ruficaudatus. Next base: position 17,132 of record CAUYRT010077880.1, on the reverse strand, counting down.
CTGGAAAACATTTGCCGTATCACTATCGTCAATCAAAAGTAAATATTACCCTCATTGAGGAAAACAAAAGAATCTCAGTTCCTTTGTATTTCAATACTTTTAACCTAATTTTTGTTTCTCTCTTTAAGACTATCTCCAAATTATCTAAATTTCATGGCATAATTTTTTTTATATAATGACAATATTATTCAGAAGGCATTATTCTTTTTCACTGAAACATAAGTCATTATTGAGAAATAAAGGTGCACACAAACATAAACAAGCACATATTAAGTGGCACAGTTTTTTGTGATGAATAGCATTTAAGTCACTGTTTAATATGTGGTGCTTTTCTTTGGGTCATCGATTATGTTACGTTCCCTCAGATTCTTAGCTTCTTTGCCCTTTTAATTCCTTCAAAACTATGATGGCTGTTGTGCTGGAAAAGCAGTTCACAGAAAAAGATGAACAGTCTTTCAAAAACAGTCTTCTAAGGGGATAAGTTGTCCCATTTCAGTTACAGTACTCAACTAGAGGATCTCAGAAGAAATGAGAATATTATAATTGAACCACAGTGCCTCCTAGTTTTGCATCAACACTCTATCACCTTCCCCCCTTTTTTCCCTTTATTGAAGTGTAATTTACATATCATGCCTTTACTCCATTTTAAGTGTACCATTAAATGGTTATTAGTAAATTTACCAAGTTTTACAGCTATTCACAGAAATCTGTTTTAGAGGATTTCCTTCCCTCTATTAAGACCCGTAATTCCCATCTCCAAATACATTTCAAGCATGCCCGTCCCCTCCACAGTGCTCACCACATCTCTCAGATGTGGGTCTGCCCCCCACCCCCAAAATCCCTGGTGGACACCACTACCATTTGAGCACCATAGTGTTAATCAGTCAGTACCAATTTGATGGTGAGTACATGTGGGGCCCATTCTTCCTGTCTTGTGTCACCTCACTTCGAATAATGGGTTCAAGCTTAATCCAGGATAATATAAGCGGTGCTAACTCACTGTCGTTTCTTAAAATTGAGTAATATTCCATTGTAAACATATACCAAATTTTAGTAATCCACTCATGAATTGACAGGCACTTGGGTTGTTTCCACGACCTAGCAATAGTGAATTGTATCACCTTCCCTTTTAACTATCAAGGAGATAGGTTTTTTTTTTTTTATTAAAACTCTCTCCAATGAGTATTAACTTCAATTCTGCAGCTGAAACAACCAGAGGGAGAACTCATGCATCTTTCTCTTTATAATAACTGTGATAATGTCAGAAAAATTACACTGGACAGGTTAGACGGCCAAGGAGGACTTTATTCAAGACTGTTGCAATAGGGGAGAGATTGAACTCAACCACACTGAGACAAAAGGGGAGATTTTTCATCATAAAGTGAATTAGTGGTAAAATACTGAAGGACATTAATGGAAGGTTGGTGAATGTGATTAGGCTATCTGTGTTTGTTAATTGGCACTTGCTGAAGCTAGGCTTCTCCATTTTCACAGATACTAGGAGATAAAGGTTCCTTTTTTTCTTGATGATTATGTTTCAAAGGGATGGCTCCTAGGTCTTTGAGAAAGACATTCCTGGGTTGTAGAAGATTTACCTCTCAAAGGGGGAGAGAAGAATTTATAGTTACAAGATTTCTAACATAAGTGATCTAAGAAAAGGGATCTATAGTCAAGAAGAATCCTTCTAAAGTGTAGTTGAGCTGAGGGGAGGGTTAAAGCTGTCTTAGTCACTAATTGCTATCATTTGTTGAGTTCTGCATGCCAGGTACTGGGCTACATGTTTTACTGACGTTTACTGGCAATCTTCCCAACATCCCTTTAGGGTAGGCTGTGTTATTGCCTCATTTTATAGATGAGGGGTTTTACAAATAAGAAATCTAAGGCTCAAAGAGTTTAAGTAACTTAGCCAAAGTCACACAGTAAGTAGGTACTATAACCAGAATTTAAATCTAGGGAGCCTGCCTGTCTGCAGAGACCATATTTTTAATCACTAGACAATCCCACTTCATCTGTACTTCTACTGAATGTTTAGAGAAGTGGTAGGATCATTACTAAGCACTTCTAGAGGAGGGGCTTATAAAAGATTCTCTCTTGTTAAGTCATCTCAGAAAAATCACTATGGCAACACAATATTTAACACATACTTACCTGGATCCTGGAGTATGCCTACAAATGCAATAGCATACACCTCTTAGTGTCAATTATAGAGGAACCTCAGTTGATATAGCTCTGTATTTGCTCATAGGGAGTAATTCTAATAGGAAAAAATTAGAAAAGACTAGGTGTCGTCACTAAAAATATAATATTAGAATGCAAGGTTGATCTAACATCTAAAAAGCAATTAATGTAATATATAATTTTAATAGAATAAAGCAAAACCCCATATAACCTAGAAATGCATTTGACAAAATTCAACACCAATTCATGATACAACTCAACAAACTAGGAAGAAAAGAAAACTTCTTTAATCTGATAAAGGGCATCTTCAAAAAACTCAAAGCTAACACCATAATGGTGAAGGACTAAATGCTTCTGAGATTCAGAATAAGTCAAGGATGTTTATTCTCATCACTTTTATTTAATAATGCCCTGGCAGTTGTAGCCATTGCAATAAGGCAAGAAAAAAGACTGCATCCAGATGGGAAGTGAGAAAGTAAAACAGTAATTACTTGCAGACAACATGACCATTTATGCAGAAAATCAGATGGAATCTCCACAAACTCTACTAGAACTAATAACTAAGTTTTGAAAAGTTATAAGATACAAGGTCAGTATACAAAATTAATTATATTTCTATATACTGTCAATGAACATTCTACAAATGAAATTTTAAAAAATTTATTCATAATAAGCATCAAAAGAAGTATAATACTTAGGAATAAATTTTACAAAAGAAGTATAAGACTTGTACACTGAAAACTATATAGTATTGCTAAGAAAAATTAAAAGGTATCTAAATAGATGGAGATATATTTTGTGTTTATTGATTGAAATCTCAATATGGTAAAGATGGCCAATATCTCCAAATGGGTCTGTAAATTCCGTGCATCTCTGTCAAAATCCCAATAGGAATTTTTGTAGAAATTGACATGCTAATTGATCCTAGAATTTATGTGGAAATGCAGAAGATATAAAGGAGCCAAAATAATTCTGAAAAAGAAAACTTGGTGAACTTAACACTATCCAATTTCAAAATATACTATAAAGCCACAGTAATCAAGAAAGTGAGGTATTTATTGGCACAAGAATGGGCATATTGATCAATGAAAGGGACTTGAGAGTCCAGATATGAATCCTTACATTTCTGGTTAATTGATTTAATTAATTTGCACCTCATAAAAACAAAAATTTTTTGTGCCTTCTGCGTCTGTCCCTGCAGGATCATCCTTTAGTAAGCCATAGCCTGAATGGGAGCCAGACAATAGCTTGTGTTGGACAGACCAGAACCAGGTGGATGGGCCCTTTTTAAGAGAATATAAAATTAGCTATGAAGGTGAGGGAATATTTAGAATGAGAAAATAAATCAGAAAAAAATTAGGGTTTTATAAAAACAGGTAAATAGCACAAAAATCACAAAATCCAGAAAAATAAGTTATTAACTGCCTACCTATCACTTCTATAACAATTTTTTCCTACATTTTTGGGGCTGCACAGCCTTTTATTGTCTCCACATGTGAACAATTTTGCAATATTTTCTCTAGAGAGACTGGAAATATAATTCATCTTTCTTATAGCATGATGGGTGGAAATGAGTTCAGAAAGCTTTCTTGCAGGTTCACCATTCATTACTAATAATGCAGCTGCTGAGTTTCTGGCTCAGGCAGAGCTCAGGAAAGTCATGGGAAAACTCTGGCCCTTTGATATCACTGGTTATGGACCCTGATGGCTGCTACTAGGCGGATGGTCCACTTTTGCTAGGTCTTTGCTGCCACCTGTTCCCACTGGCAAGTACCTAAGAAGGGAAGTGAGGGACACAGAGAATTTTCTTGAATCCTGGGTCATAGTGGTTCACAGGGAGACATCTCCTTGGTCATTTCCCCTTAGGGTCAAAGATTGGGTCCTGAGGCCCAAGGTTGTGTCTGGGGGCTTGGTCGATATGGAGGTATTGCTGGCAGCCTGCTAGTCCTACTGTAGTTCCTGTTCCACCCCCAGATTGTAGAGGGTAAGCTCTGACTGGGCAGTACTTCATATCTCCTGTGCATGGCTGGGACCAGTGCTTCTTGCCTGGTTACCCCAAGAGCACACCAAGTCTTTGAAGGGGCTAGTGCAAGTGAGAAGCCCTAAAGATTAAGCTTCATTAAGAACCTGGCAAATCTATAGATACTCCTCTGACCACAGTTGACACCCCTCTGGAGGATGTCTTGTGTACATTGCCAAGCAGAGCTTGCAAGCTTCTCTGTCACAGAATGTTAGAAGGCAGTTAGCTACCTATTCTTATTAGCGTGACATCCCCATAAAAGACTTTGCAATCAGTTCAGAGTTTGGATTTAGTCAAAAGGAGATGTGCCAACAGCCAGACTGAGTAGGGCGAGAGGGGTGGGGAGTGTAGAAGTGAAGGAAGACAGATACAGGGAGGGACAACAGGGTGCTTTGGGGAAATCCCCAGTTGTAATTAAACTGGCTATTAGACTGATCAACAGTGCTGGAGTGTAAGGAGAGAACTGTGGTTTGTTTTGCAACGTCTAGCTGCCCTGGCAGGAAGGAGAAGACCAGAACAAATTGCCACTGGCGCTTCTTCTCTGCTGTGAGAACTTCCCTGTGAAAGGCTGGACACAGGAAGAGCGCAATGTTTTCCAGCTGGTGGAGAGAGCAGTCAACACTAGGGATCAGGAGGCTTATTGCAGACAGGATCTCAGAGAGGGGACAGCAAAAGTGAAAGTGTCAAAGGTGCCCTGGGGAAGCACAGGCCAGGTCTCCATTGGCATGGCCATAAGCATGATTTAGGTGAGTCAAACAGCACTATTTAAAGTCCAGGGACCTGCAGGCAGCTGGGGGAAGAAAGTAGACACCAACAGATCACACTGAAGTCACTGTCACCCAGCGGGTCCCCTAGCATGCTTAGGGACATGTGCTTGAGGTGCTGGAAGTCCTCTAGCGCAGATGGCTCTCCTGAGGGCAGAGCATCTGCTGTGGCAAAGAGACAATGAGTTGGCTCATTGAATGCAGCACATTCTTTCTGTTTCCTGGGAAAACCAGACAAACACAAGAAGGAAAGCCTGAGATTTTGTCACTTGACAAATCAGGGATACTCATCTATCCAATTTAGAGTTAAAAGTCACCATACATGAGAAACTGTTGTTGACGGATGTAAGGGACCATCCGATGACATACTCCGAATTGTCTACACACTAAGAATTCTCCAGGGAAGAGCCACCTCTACTGAGAATCACCTGGTTCCCTCCAGACCAAGAAATGCCTCCTTCTATGTTCTGCTTCTGGCAATCAACAACCTCTAGTGGCCAATGAGGAGGTGCTATTATTCTGTTTCTCACAAGCATCTCCTAGCACACGTGGCAGGGATGAAGGATGCTTCCATGCTCCTAACAACCAGCCAGTAGAGGGAGTGAGAATGACAATGTTTATACCTTCTAAATACCACCGTCAGCTAAATTATCACTGGGGTATGATTTTATACCAATGCAAAAGAATCACAATCATAAAAATATCTTCACTGATTTTCATGTTGCTAGAAGACCAAGGCCACGTTGCCTCTGGCCCCTTAAGCTAGAGTATCTTGACATGCAGTTGAAAGACCCTAAATTGAACTGACTTCTTGTGCCTGTTAAAATGCTGTTTTCTGAGCCTGCACACAACCTTATAGTATCAGAAAGCCCTGTGTTTATGGCCTGGGGATTTGTATTTTAATGACTTTGCCAGAAAATTTCACAGACTGAACTGTGCTAGGCTATCACATTCTCTCCTTGCCAGCCCTCTGCCTCCTCCTTTCTCCTGTATTCCTAGTGCTCGGGCTGGCTTTGCCTCCCCGGCCTGGCTTCCCTGGGCATCTCAGCTTTGTTTTCTGAGGTGCATGCTCATGAGGAACTCTAGGACTTCTGGGTTTTATAGTTCTGCTTTTCTACTTGCTTTACAGAACTGCTTGACTTAAAAAAAAAATCCTGTTGAGAAGCATTCTCTTGCAGCTCTGCAGCTCTCTAGTTCAGCAACTAGACCCCATCCCCTCTGTCTCTCTAACACTCCCCACTCTGGTCTGCAGCCCACCCACCTTTGGAAGTAGCATGAGGAATTTGGGAGGATCAGTAACATCCACCAATGCCTTCCCTGCCAAAAGATCGCCATTGTCTATATCACATTCCTCTCTTGACATAGGACCGAGGTCTCCCCTCCCCTCCCGCCCCAACCCAATATAGAGAAGCAAAAACAGACAAATTATATATTAAAGTCATCTTTTGGTTTTTTATTTTAATTTATCAAAATATTAAAGAAAATTTGCATAACCTCCAGAAAAGAAAGTCTTTCCAGTTTGTCAATTGAATCATCCATCCAACAATAACATTTATTTAAAAGAGAATGGCAATTGTATTTTACAAATTCCAAATTGGCCTTACTTTCAAAGTTTCCCTATGAAAAAATCATCAGTTATCTTTTCTATTAAAACAAAAAATCAGAGACAATTTGATAGGGATTTTCTATGTTTATCCTCTATATTTAGGGAAGATAAAAATAAAAGTCATCATGAAAAAGCAAGATAACTCTATGTATCTGCACACAGAAATACCTATTTATGAAGTAGGGGTATTCTAATGTGTTCAAATTCAAACACAGACTCTGGTGCATGCCACCAAAAGGTCGTTCATGATTCAAGGAACTAAATGATTAATTAGAGATTGTATTTTCTTATCTACTTGTAGAAAAGCACTTAACTTGATAACAGAAGATTAGATAAATTGAGATTTTTCTCCTCCTCCTAAAATATTTCTGGGCATCCCTTTTTGTCTCTGTGACTGAGGGTAAGCAGCTCCCATTGCTCCCCTGCCCTGGGGGGAGGGGATTTAGCCTGTCTTCTGTGACTTGGACTCTTCCACCTACACATTTTGTGAATGTTCAAGTTTGGACTTGTGTTCTTTCATGACACTTTCCTTGGTCATTGATGCTTATTTTTGTCTTTATGGGGTACATGACTCTAGCATTTCCCAAATGATAAATGATAATAATAATAATGTGACAGCTTTAAAAAGATTGAATTACTACAGGCATGGTGGCATATGACTGTAATCCTAGTACTTTGGGAGGCCAAGGAGGGAGGATCACTTGAGGCCAGGAGTTCAAGACCAGCCTGGGCAAAATAGTGAGACCCTGTCTCTACAAAAAATTAAAAAAAAAAAAAAAAAAGATTGAATCAAACACATTAACCTAAAGGTAGCACTTGGCACCCTTTACTTCAGAACCGAAATTTCTTCTGTGGAACATGCTGTCCCATTTGAGAGAAGGTTACAGGGCATGCAGAGAGAAAGATAGCTTCCTTTTCTCAGCTTCAGTAGAGGGGTGCCCAGGTTATTGGTTCAATAGAAAGCTTCGGTGAATGGATTGACTCTTTCAATCCAAAGACCTGCTGATGATGTCAGCTCAACAGCCTGCATCAGACTGGCTCACCTTCATGTTAATCTCTTGGAGGTATGATTGTTGGCTCTTGCAGAGGTACATGATTGTGGGTACATTTAGCCACGCCTACAGAGATTCATTTATAATCGTAGCAGTGGTAGATCAGAAAACTTGTTTTAACTGGGTTATAGTTTTGAGGGTATTTGTGTAGTGTTATAGTTTTTAACCATATTTATGTTCATATTTCTGTTCAAAGAGTCAAGCTTGTGGGATGAATGGAATAAGCCTGACAGAGAATTAATACACATTTTAGTTTCAACTATAATAGTATGAGTTTTCTCTAAAGCAGAACTTGAAAAGTTGAATGACTTGCTTATTTGTTTATTCCTAATCAAAATACTTAATTAGATCTCTTTTAAAAATGTTGTAATTCATATTACTTGACATCTAGTTTGATTCAGTTGAATACAAGTAAAATGAAGATAGGTAAAGAAGAGACTCCACAGAAAAAAAAATCAACACAACCAGTTTGGCAAATAACATATCTTAATATTGAAACCAGTAAATATATATATATATTTACATGTATAAATATATATACATATACTGGTTTATATAAATATAAGCCAGTAAATGACAGAATTAGGAGATATTGAATATCTAGAATAAGGACCACAAAGAATAAAATTAGAAAACACCAAATTTGCATTCTAAATTTCTTGACATTTAACTTTTAAAGAAGAGTGGGAGTAATGAGACATTTTCTATTTGCAGCCTCAAATTTTATTTAAAATAATATTATACAGTGGTGATTACTCACCATTTGGCTTCATCTGAAGAAAGCGCATGATTGAGTGAACAACTTTTGACATTTGAAAATCAACACTGTTTACATATAAGAAAATTTGCTATAGGTTGTTTTTAATGAATTTAAAGAGATTTATAAACATTTAAGTAAACTGTATTCTATGTTCATATTACTTCCCTTCAATTATATTTTTCCTAAAGTTCAATAACTATAAACCCTCTAAATGAAGCCATATGTGCAGAGCAGGCAACAATCATAATTCTCATTTGCATTACACTTAAGTCCAAAATTATTTCTCCACTTAAAAATGATTCGAAACACTGACAAAAAGGTAAACAATTGGTAGGTTCGTAATTAGGAACAAAATTATGAATAGAGTAACAAATTGTGAGTTTATATTTAGAATATACAAAGAAAGGAAACACAAAAATATCTTTCCCAGGTAATCTATTGAATTTCTAATACAAAATAGGGTATTAAAACTGGGTAGAACTGAATACATTATGGATGTAGATGTTTTACTCCAAATTAAAAAAATTCAAAACAAGCCAAGATGTGAAATCAACCTAAATGCCCATCAATGAATGAATGGATAAAGAAAATGTGGTATATTTACACAATGGTATACTACTCAGCCATAAAAACGATGAAATCCTGTCATTTGTGACTACATAGATGAGCCTGGAGGACATTATGTTCAGTGAAATAAGCCAGGTGCAGAAAGACAAATATCACATGATCTCACTTATATGTGGAATCTAAAAAAAATTGATGTCATGGAATTTTAGAATAGAATAGTAGTTGCCAGAAACTGGGGAGATGAGGAGAGGTTGGTCAATGGGTACAATGTTACAGTTATGCAGGAAAAATAAGTTCTGGTACCTTACTACAGAATAGGGTAAATATAGCTCACAATAATGCATTTATATTTCAAATAGCTAGAAGAGAGGATTTTGAATGTTCTTGCAAAAAAGAAACAATAAATGTTTAAGGTGATGGATATGCTAAATACCCATGACTTGATCATTACACAATGCATACATGTATTGAAACATCACATTGTACCCTATGAATATGTACAATTACTATCTTTTTTTTTTAAGGAGATAATTTATTCAGGCCTTTGTAATAAAAAGAAATATGGATGGAGATGTGGATGTTCATTCATGAGAAGCATCTTACAGAAAAGACAGAGGACCTGGGCCCTAGGAGTAGACAAGGGACTGATCCAAGAGACTTCTGGGAGTCATGAGGATGGAGAGGTGCATTATCCGAGTCACTGGGGAAAGATGGAGGTGGATTTTATTTTGGAATATGAAATTGCAGGTGGTCCTTGTTGGTTAGCCATTCCTCAAAGACAAAGGAGTGAGGAATTTCTTTCTGGTAGCATAAGGCTCAGATAAAGTTCAATGTGGCACTGGAAACCAAAAATGTGTCCACCTAATTCTGGTTGCATGCATGCACAGCACTAATCTTACTATTGCATAATGTTTTCATACTGTTCAATATAATATATCCAAATTATTTAGCAGAGCCTCAAAAAAGGAGAAGGAAAGAAAAGGGAAGGAGAGGGAGGAAAAAAGGAGAAGGAGGGTTGTTGACGGTTTCAGTATTAATTAAGCAGGGCAGTTGATAGTTTCAAGGGAATGAAAGATGAATTCACAGAGAAAATTAGCAGACCTCTGAGGACTTAAAGTACTATGAAAGAAAGATAACAAGTAGAGTAATCCATACCAGAAATAGCAGAGCTAATGATATAAAAAGAATATAATATTTAGTATAAGCATAATTTCTTCAGAGAGATAAGGATTTTGGAAACCAATAGGAGATATTAAGTATGAAAAAATATATATATAACTGTTGAAATTATACAGTGGGTGGGTTGACCAGTAGAATGTAGAAAACTGAAAAACAAATTATTGCACTAGAATAAAATGGTTAACGAGCTCTCCCAAAGGCCCCAGAAAAGAATAAAAATTAAGAAAGAACAAGATAAAGGGAAAATAAGTGGACATATTAACTCCCATATATTAAGGACCTCAGAAGAAGAGAGAAAAGTAAACAAAGAAAAGGAAATATTTCAATTACTATCTTTTAATAAATGATAAATTTTTAAAAATTCAAAACAGAATGAGGTTGTTCAGTTAGGGATTGAGTTTCATGTTTACATTTTCACTCTTCATTCTTTACTCTTCACCCCCCAAAATATTTATTGAGTAATATTAATATGTAGTCAGCCAATACATATTATTTTCCATTTGGTGAGAGCAGCTGAGTGAGTATAATTAATGAAGAAATGTCTCAGGCGCTCATGTTCCGGGACTCCCAGAGAACTACAAGTAAAGATTTGTTGGATGCAAATGTGAGTAGGCATAAGGGGCTACCACCCCTTGGGATAAGAAATCGACTCCTTTATCCTGTATTCCAAAAGCTACCCTAAGAAAAACTGTCTTGAGTTCTCACAGGCTTATGGTTGGTGGAAGCAGGGGCCCAGAGACCTAAATACTTGGATATTTCCATGTAAGGACTTGGGGTCCTACTTGTGTCTCTGGTCCCATGTTATACACTTTCTTTTTTTATGTTGCAATACTCTATCCCTTCTACAACTATCTCTAATGCTGTATATTCTTAAAAATTAAGAGACTCATCCCAAGTTCATCTTCCTCATTTGAGTTTAGGATTCTCTAAAAGTTAGAACAGTCTTTCCCTCTTCACCTTCAACTGAGACCTGAGTCTGTCTTCTCAATGGCTGTTGTCCCTATGACCCAAAACTATTGCTGATTACTCTAGGATGTGTATGTAAATTATTGCATTCGTTCATATTAAATTAGTTTAGCTCAGATTTTTCCAGAAGACAATAGCCTGAATAGGTATTGTCTTAGCATATGCAGGCACAGGTGCACTGGGGAGCTTTTCTCCTAGAAAAAGACACATACCTGGGTTTTGTACAAGCTCAGCAGAAAGTGTTCCATGTGCTGAAAAGACACAAGCCTGAGACCTCAATCTGCGGGCTGTAGGAAGATGACAGATGAAAGGCATGCCCATCTATGCTCCCTCCCTGCCTCCATGCATGTTCACATACACACCACTATTTGCCCCTTCTCTTCAGTGAATTTGAGACTGTCCAAACTCATTTCAGAGTTGGCCTCAATACAACAATATATGGCTAATCTCGAAGTAAGAAGTTGGGATGTTTTATGTGTACTTATGAATTGTAAAAATATTTGCTGTTCCATTTAACTCGACAATAACAATAATGGTAGCCTCATAATTAGAATACACTCTGGGAAATTGGTCCATATTTTCTTCTTAAATTTTCTGTATTATCATGAAAAACACCCTTGAAAACTGAAAATGTATCCAGTTTTGATAGGCAGACTGTTGATTCCAAGTGATTTCTGATTCTCTGTTGCATTGTTCCACCACCCTGACAGCTGAATTAATCTGAAAACAATGAGCATTTTCTGTGTAATTGGCTTGGTTCATTTGCCATGTGGAGATCTGACTTTATTCAGCCAAATGACAGTCTCATGGCGTATTTAAAACATCCAAATGTTCTCGGATCCAGAAATAACCTCCCCCTCCGTACTTTGTCCGAGCAAATATTACCTACTACTATTTCTAAGGGCAATATTGCTTAAATCAAAACCATTCCTTTGTATTCTTTTAATACAATAATGGCCATGCCTTGATCAGCGTTCTGTTGGCACAACAAAACTCTGTAAGAGGAGAGCGAGGAATAAATCTAATTAGGCTTGTTATTTGGAAATTAGCAAACTTCTCCACTTCCATATTTATAATAATAAGCACAACGTTTCTTTTTTTAGTGAAAAATAACCAAATAAACATATTCCTTTTATGGAATTTAAGCTGATATAAAAGACCATTTTGGCTAAGGAAGAATAAAATTTTTAAAAGCCTTTGTATTCATTTTTCCTTCTAAAGTTTTCCAGTGTTACTTTGCATAGATGTCTGGTTCTTAAAATTGAATATTATGAGGACCAGGATTCATGTTGTTTAAGTTAAAAAATTAGGTGAGGTGATGGAGTTAAGTGCTGACCCCAGATGAATGAATGTACTTGTGAAATTTACCCTGTTTTTTGCATTTCAAGATCTGAAAAGGGTTAGTTAGTCTCAATAGGGAGTGATTTGCTCTACCTAAATAAGATTTAAGAAGCAGAGAAGACGTATCAAAATTGAGCCAAACTGAAGCAAATCCTGTCTAGAAAAATGGGAAACTCAGAGAATTTGCCTAGTCAAATATTTTCAGTGACCAAGAGCCAACTTAAAAAAATAAAATAAAATAAAAATAACTAACTAAATAAATAAGAGCCAACCGAATGTAATCGACATTTTAAGGAGTAGAAATGAGTGGGAGAGCATGGCATACCACCCTGAATCTGGAGAACTGGGGCCTCACACTTGCTGTCTTGGGAGTCATGAAAGCTTTGGGGATAGAACAGATAATAATGAGAGAAGGTTTTATCAAGATAATCTGACTGAAGCATAGGCTGAAATTTCATTCTACTCCTTTACTAATTCTATAAATATTTATGGGACACTTACTATTTGCCCGGCACTGTTCTTGTGTCATGGAATACAGCAGTGAACTAATCATACCAAAATCTTTGCCCTTACAGAGTATATGTTCTCGTTGGCATATAGGCAATTAAAATACATAAAATTATTAGTATGTTCAATGTTGATAAGTAGCAAGGTGGGGAACAAAAGCAGGGGAGGACAGGAAGTATGAAAAAGAGGCTTGAAATTTTAGATAGAGTAGCCAGAGAAAGCACTAGCAAGTGAAAAAGATTTAGGCAGGAGGATATCTGATGTATTTCATGGCCAAAACTTCTGTTTCAGACTATATGGTGCTCTAAAAAGTGATGAATACTCCCTTTGGAAACATCTATAAATGCTGGACATGATATAATATATCCACCTATCTTAGATTTATATCATTGTATAACAAATTTTCTCAAACTTAATGGCTTTAAACAACAATGAACATTCATTCTCCTTATACTTTTTTGGGTCAGGAATTCAGGAGCACCATAGTTGGGGTCTACTTCCAAGGTGGCTCAGTCACATAGTTGGAGAGCTAATGCTCGTTGTTGACCGAAGTCTCGATTCATCCCCATGTGGGCCTCAGAACAGGCTGCCTGGATGTCCCTAAAACATAAAACTTGTTACCCTAGAGCAAGTTATCCAGGATAACTTGGCCAAGATGGAAGCTGCAATGTTTTTATGACTTAACTTTGGAAAACACAATGTCATATCCACATTATCCTAATGGTCACATGGGTCTACAGCGATTCCTTGTGGAAGGGAACTACACAAGTATGTGAACACCAGGAAATAAAGATCATTGAAGACCATCTTGGAAACTAGATACAACATCACTGTATAAACACAATTGTACACTTAAGAAATAAAGAAAAACAGGTAAAAGAAGCTAAAAGTCTTAGTGCTAAGTAATACTGAATTTATAATTACCCTCAAAGAATCTGCCAGTCTCCATCTTTCTGGGTCTAAGGCATAGGCTTCTAACCATAATAGTGGTCAGAACGCTTAGATCCAGAAAGAGATTTGTAATAAAAACATTTTATTTTTTTATTTTTATTACAAATAAAAGAATAAAAACATTCTTTTATTTGTAATAAAAACCCTAAAAATACAACATCTATTGCAAAAGGGGAATCAGAAAAATCTGCCCCCCAAGAAAAGAAAACAATAAGAAATGTCATCTATATTGGCTTAGGTTCTAGTAGGGAAAAAATGTTTCCCCAGAATTTGTAGCCACAGTCAGACCTTCCCATGGCTTCCAGTTTGGATGTACGCTTCCTCCAGGATCTGAACCCCAAAATACTAATAAAAAATTCACTGAAAGTGGTCCTGAGTTGATAGCCTTAAGATGCCTGGCTGAATCAATTATAAATCCTCTCTGGACTAACAAATCTTCAAGCCATGCCCTCCAAGATTCCTATGTAGTATATGCTTAACAAACATGGGAATATACTACTACATTATAAAGCACACAAGGAGACATGCCATTTTGAATGAGAGTCAAAAGGAACAAGAAGCAGCAGAATTATACACTCAGAATTTTGGATTAAAGAACTGTTAAAATAAGAACATAATGTAACTGTTTATAAAACAATAAAAGAAATAAAAATGAAATAAACACATGAAAAAGATCAGGCAGATTTGAAAGGAAACAAGAACAATAACAATCACAAACTATGAATAAATAATATACTCAGAATTATAATTTCATTGAGATGCCTTACTTATGGCATGTCAGAATGAGGAAGTAAACAAATCCTCTTCCTGTAAATCTGGAAAAAAAACATCATATGATCATTTCAGCATGTGAGGCAACGGATTGGGCAAAACCAGTTCTCATTTGTGATAAAAATATCTCAATGAGGCAGAAATAGAAGGAAACTTACTCATCTTGATATAAGACGCTAGTGTCATAATTAATATGAAAGACTGAAGGCTGCTTCCCTAATTTCAGGCACAAGACAAGGATGTCCACTCTCATTGCTCCTATTCAACATTATATTGGAGGTTCTAGCAAGAAATAGAAGGCATCCAGACTGGAAAGGGAAAAGTAAACTTGTATGTATTCACAGATGACATGATCCTGTATTTAGAAAACCCAAAAGGTTCCACAAACAAAAACTATTAGAACTAATGAACAAGTTCAGCAAGGATGGCTATAAGGTCAATACATAAAAATCAATTTTATTTTTATATTAATAATACTAGCAACAATCTTAAAATTAAATTAAGAAAATAATCCCATTCACAATAGCATTAAAAAAGAATTAAATACTAAAAAAAAAAGAATTAAATACTTACAAGTAAATTAAACCAAAAAAGTACAAGATAGATGCACTGAAAAATATAAAACATTGCTGAAATAATTTATAGAAGATCTAAATAAGTGAAGAAATATTTCATGTTGATGGATTGGAAGACTCAATACTAAGAGGACAATTCTCTTCAAATTCTCCTTAGCAGAAGATCTTCAAAAATTGATAAACTGGCCTTAAAATATATATATATGGAAATACAAAGAACAGAATATCTAAAACAATTTTGAAAAAGTAGAAAAAGTTAGGGAACTTAGAATTCCTGATATCAAAAGGTAGTATAAAGCTACAGTAATCAAAATGATGTAGTATTGGCATAAGAAAAGACCTGTAGATCAATGAAACAATTTAAAGACCTGAAATAAAATAAACCCTTACATTTATTTTCAGGGGGCTTTCTTTTTTCTTTTTTCTTTCACTACACCTTCAGGTATCAGTGGTCAATTGATTTTCAACAAAGGAGCCAAGGCAATTTCCTTGAGGAGAAAGGTTAACCCTTTCAAAAAATAATGCTGGGATGAACGAACATTTACATTCAAAAAGAGGAATTTAGACTCTTACCTCACACCATATATAAAAATTAACTGGATCATAGTCCTAAATGTAAGAGCTAAATTTCTTAATTTTTACCCTTTGTGTGTTGTTTGCTTAGTTTTCTATGTCTTTGGCATATATTTATCCTTAAACTCTGCCAGATGTATGAAATACCTTAAACATATCAGGTACTGTGTTAATTTCAGTGTTTTGGAAGTTCTGGAGCCTTCTGTTCTATGCCAATGTGGATTGGTTTCTTTCAATTGTTGAATTTCATCTTTGGATTTCTCTCCATCAAATTCTTTGTTTCTTTTGTGTCTGAGACCCTGATTCGTGGTTCCATAATTATCCTCTTTCTTGCTCCAGCATATACCTAAAAATAGATGCACAGGAGATAAGTTTTTGGGATTTTAGCAAGTTTGAAAATTCTTTATTTTACCCTCATCCTTAATTGGTAATTTGGTTGGGTTAAATTTTTAGGTTGGAAATAATTTTCCCTAAGAAATGTGTTGGCTTTGTTTGAGTAACTTGAGGTTTTCAGTGAGCTCTTGGGAAGTTCCAGCCAATCTGTTTCTCACTTTTATAATGCAAATTTTTCCTTCTCTGGCGATTTTTCAGATTTTTTTTTACCCATGTGCAGTGATTTCATGATGACTTTCTTTGACTATCTTCATGCTGAGCCCAGTGAACTCATTTCTAAATTCTGAGAGATTTTCTTGAGTTATTTGATACCTCTCCCCTTCTTCTCAAATATCTATGCTTTCTTTTTTGGGAACACTTCTGTTATTTGGGCAGAAACCACTTGACTAGTTTGGTGTTATTAAAAATAGTTGTTTTACATCTTATTTTCATGTATTTTTTTTTTTTTTTGCTTTACTTTCTTGAGTTTTTCTTTTTTCAACATTATCATGCTAGCCTTCTTTTGAGTTTTTCACTGGTGATATTTTATTTTTAATTTCCCAGACTTCTGTTTTTCATTTATTTATTTATTTATTTTTTATTTCAGCATATTATGGGGGTACAAATGTTTAGGTTGTATATATTGCCTTTGCGCCACCCGAGTCAGAGCTTCAAGTGTGTCCATCCCCCAGACGGTGGGCACCACACCCATTAGGGGTGAATATACCCATCCCCTTCTACCCCTTCCACCTGCCCAACACCCAATGAATGTTACTACTGTATGTGCACATAAGTGTTGATCAGTTAAGTCAGTTAATACCAATTTGATGGTGAGTACATGTGGTGCTTGTTTTCCCATTCTTGTGATACTTCACTTAGTAGAATGGGCGCCAGCTCTATCCAAGATAATACAAGAGGTGCTAGATCACCACTGTTTTTTGTGGCTGAGT